>DF360267.1:0-12133 GCA_000787875.1 Solanum virginianum | reverse complement strand
TTAGGGGTGTGTAATGGGGGTAAAAGACCATGCAATTTAGAGATGAAATCATACAAGAAAATCTATTGTAAAACCATCAATCAACACCTTGCAACACACCTAAGACATTCATAGTAAAACCCTTCATCATATCCAACATTAGGTCCAAGATTTGGAGCTCAAAACATGCTAAAACAACCATAGTTTCATGAACCAAAATCACTGTGCAGTAAATTTCTCCATATACAAGACCCATATGTAAAATCAACTTTAAATCATGAAATATTAGTAAAAAGAAGATTTAGGCACCAAAGGACCCAATAGTTCAACACCACATACTTTAGGTTGGAGATGGACTTGGTGATGATTGGAGATGGAGAATTGAAACTTGAAGAAGATCCTTAAAGGAGAATCTTAGCTTGGAGTGAAGGTTTAGGACTTGAATTTGGGGACTGAAAATGTGACTAAGTGTATGAGTGATTATTGGGAAATGTTTAGGGTAATATGAGGGTGAAATATGACTAATTATGGGTAAAAACATATACGGGAGCTTTTAGGCCCAAGACTTAAAGTCTTGGACCAAAACTAAAAAACAGAGTTCCAAAATACACAGGGGCGCATCGCTAGGAGGACGCGAGAACCCCTCTGGAAATTGATTTTTAAAATTTCTTAATTGCTAAATCTTTGCAATTAGATTGGGGTTAGACTCTTTTCCCCTAATTTGGACCTCCTGAACAAGAATCCAAAGTTAGATTTTCGAAATCACAAATGAACTTTTAGATATATGAAAATTAAAATTCCAGGCATTCAGAGGCAAGTTTTTGGGCACTTTTTGGGGTTATTTCATCCTAGAAGTCAAATTATCTTCTACAATACCTAAAGACACTATAGCATTAGGGCCACCCATACACTTTCTCAATATGAACACATGGAAGACTGGATGAACCATATCCATCTTCATAGGCAACTCCAACTTATATGCAACCTAACCAATCCTCCTCAAAACTCTATAAGGACCCTAATCCTTGGGCTTAATTTCCTTTTCTTGTTAAATCAAACCACACCCTTCGTAGGTAAGACTTTCAAGTAAACCCATTCACCAACCCTAAACACAAGATCTTTTTTCCTCACATCAGAGTAGGACTTTTGTCTACTTTGGGATTCTTTCAATTTCTCCCTAATCAACCTCACCTTCTCCAAGGCTTCCATGATCAAATCCAGACCTAGTAAAGCCATTTCGTCCACTTTAAACAACTCAGTCAGGATCTATAATGCCTACCATAAATTGCTTCAAAATGAGTAACAAAGTGCTTGAGTGGTAGCTATTGTTGGAAGCAAATTCAAGGTGTAAGAACACCAAACATTTACCAAAAAATGTGCCTTAGAAGTGCCCCAAATCATAATTTCCATATATCTCTAAATTCATGCATGATATCAAAAGCTTAACTTCATATTCTTGATCAGGGGTTCAGTTTGAGTAGAAGATGGGTCTAAGCCCAATTTAAGAGCAAACGATTAGCAATTTCAATTTTCACAATTTTGCTTATCCAATATCTGTCCACGATGATACCATAATACATCTTCATCATGAACATATATAAATTTAGCCTCCATAATAGGTTTGCATCATAGACCAGATGCAGACGTGTGTAAATCCTGCCTAGTTATTTTTCTTGCGGCCCAAGGCATTTAAGTTTTGGGCCTAAGTGTCCCCAAACATGAATATACCTATATTTAGCTATTTTTAACCCTCATATAATTCTAAAAATTCCCCAATACTTAGTCAAATACTTACCAAATATTCCACCTCCTAAATTCAAGTCTCAAAACCCTTTTCGAATCTTAAGGATTGCACTCAAGCTTCAAGTCTCCATATCCAATCTTCATCAAGTTCATCTCTAAAGCTAAGGTATATGGATTTCTTTCATGGGTTTCTTTCATCCATGATGTCCAAGCTTCATTTTTTCCAAAAATGGCATGATTTAAAATTAATTTTAAAATAGGTCTTATTTATTCTGAAAATCACTGCATATTGTGTTGGGGTTTATGAAATTATGACTATTTTACTATGTTGTGGGATATGAATCTAAGATATAATGTAAGATTTGATGAAGGTTTTGGATCTTTATTACTTGAGGGTGTTATAAAGTATTTATTGATGATTTTACATTGAATTTTCTAGCATGATAACATTCTTGAAATGCATGATTCTATACTAGCATTACACATCCTCTAAGTGTATGATAAAATATTTGATTTAGGATTCTTGAGGCATTGATGATCCAATAAATGTATTATGGGTTAAATGACTATATGATGATGAAATAATGATGAAAGAAATATATATGTGTGTTTAACTCATGTAAATCTCCTATGGTATTGTAACTGAATTATTGGGCTCTCATGTTGTTATGTTCTTGGGAATTGTTGATGAGCTATTGGGTTCTTATGTTAAGGTTTATACTCATGTCAATTATGAAGCCTACTATAAGGGGTTATGAACTATCTTATATGCTTTACCCTCTAGTGCAAAGCCAATTCCTATGTATAGGGGTTACGAACTATGTAGAACACCTTACCCTCATGTATGAATCAATGCTACTCATTTACACATATCCACATGTAGGGGTTATTAACTATGTTGTACTCTTTACCCTCATGTATGTTTTGAGGTTATGCAATATATACACATATAGGGGTTATGACTTATACTACCTTACCCTCATATGCTACTCACTTACTCATTTCTACGCGTAGGGTTTATGAACTTTGATGTACTCCTTACCCTCGTGTATGTTTTGAGGTTATGCAATATACCCATATGAAGGGGTTATAAGTTATATGGTATGTCTGACCCTCACATGCACACATATAGGGGTTATGACCTATGTTACCTCCCTATCCTCATGTGTTACTCATTATCTCTTGTCTACGTGTAGGGGTTATGAACTATGCTATCGTTTTACCCTCATTAACTACCTTTTACTTTCTAGAAGGGGTTATCACATATGTTATATTCCTCAGCCTCTAGTACAAGGTATTTGGATGATCTAAGCATGTCACTTTAATATGTCAAATGAGCTATGTAAGTATGGCTATTTTCAAGCATGTTTTATTGCAAGCATTGTCCATGCATGCCATATTGCTATTATGCTATCTATTGCTCATGATTATACATTTTGATTATGTTGTCTATCTCTTATTGCATTACATCCCACATGCATAGTACATTCCAATATACTAACGCATACTCTATGCCTACATGATGTCACCATGTAGGAACCGGAGCTCCGCTTGAGTATCTCCACCCACGTGGCTAATAGTTTCACTCAAGCTTGTTAGTGACTCCTTTGTTCGAGGGAAGTTACTTATGATCTCTTGCTATGTATTAAAATTATCTTTCATTTATATATACCTTGACTACGAGGGTGAACTCGATTGCTTGTCTTGGCCCCCGCTAAGTATCTATGTTTAGAGGTATTGTTGGACATGTTATGTATCTATGCTATGAGTTTTGACTTTCTTGTTTCTTGATTTCATAATATGGAAGTTTACCCTTAGTCCCAATTCTCCTTGATTATTCTTAGCTCTTATGTTTATTACTTTCACGACCAAGGATGTATAATGATATGCTATAAGGCTTGTTTGGGGTTCCTTTGGGTTCCCCATTCGCCGATCACATCTAGGCCCTAGGTTAAGGTCATGATAAAGATGGTATCAGAGCACTAGGTTGTTAGATCCTCAGAGTCTAACACACCACATCAACTAGAGTCTTATTCATGGTTGTGTTGTGCACCATAACTATGAGTAGGAGGCTATGAGACATTTTAGGAATTCTTTTCATTCTTCATGTTCTAAGTTGACCTATAGAGTTGAAGTAAGCTTTTCTCCCCTAATGATTATTCTTTGCCATATTAGTTAATCATGCCTAACACAGGATGAAGAAGAGCCCGCACTCCCAAGGGACAATCGGCTAATGGAGAGCTTCGGAAGGCTCTCACTTTGCTCGCAAAGTTGTAGCCAACCAAGCTAATCAAGGGGTCCAAGTCCCTCATGCCTCTATGCTGGCTTGTCAGGTGAGAGACTTCGTGAGGATAAGCCTACCAAAGTTCCTATACATTTCATTATTCCTCATGCTTTTACATCGGCTTCTCGGGTGAGAGACTTCATAAGGATGAGCCCACCGAAGTTCTATGGGTCAAGGGTAGATGAAGACCCACAAGAGTTTATTGATGAGACTTATAAGGTATTGGCCATCATGGGTGTTAGATCAGAAGATAAGGCAGAGTTGGCAGCCTACTAACTTAAAGGGGTAGCACAAACATGGTACAATCAATGGAGGGAGGAGAAGTGATTCAACAATATGGTTCTATGGGAAGAGTTCAAGGCGGCCTTTCTAAATCAGTTCTTTCTTCTTGAGCTTAGCGAAGCCAAATTGGTAAAATTCATAAATTTGAGACAAGGGTCAATGAGTGTGAGGAAGTATGCCCTTAAGTTCAACCAACTGTCTAAGTATGCTCTGCACTTGGTTGCCGACCCAAGGGCTAGGATGAACAAGTTCATGATGGGTGTCTCTGACTTGGTGAATGAAGAATGCCAATCTGCTATGTTGATTAATGATATGGATTTGTCCCGTCTCATAATGTATGCGAAACAACTTGAGGGTGAAAAGCTTAGGAATAAGAGGAGTGGAGAGTCCAAGCGGGCTCAGTTTGAGGATGACTTGTTCCAACAAGGTATTGAGTTTCAAGGCCAAGGGTCTTCTTGTGCTCTAAACAAGAGGCTTGCTATAGAAGGAATAGATAGACCAAGGTTCCAAGGAGGCGATGGTGTAATGAGTTTTCCAAAATTCCCACAATGTGAAAGGTATCATCATGGAAAATGCTTAAAGAATTCAAGAGTGTATTATGGGTGCGGGAAGGAAGGTCACAAGCTTATTGATTGCCCTTATTTTTCAGAATAAGGGCAAGGAGGGCTATCCTCAAGGTCAAGGTGGTCATGTGAATCAAGAGGCCCAAGGTGGGTATATTAATCAAGAAAGTGCTCTAAGACGTAATCACTTCTATGCTCTTCAAAGAAGAAAAGGGGTGGATGAGGCTCCCGAAGTTGTTACCGATATGTTAAAGTTTCCTTTATGTTGCTAGAAAGGTCTATGGAAATTGTTTTGCAGTTATGTTGCATTTAGATCTTGACTTATGACTTTGTCGGATTAAATGTGGGAAATTTTTTATGAATGGATTGATTGCATGCATGTTGTGTCTCTGTTCATGTTAAGACCCGTAGAGTTAGAATCTAATTTCCTAATCACCCATCTTTGAGTAGTAGTGAAGGGGTAAGTCCATCTCTTATTTTAGGGTGCAATTGATCTCCAAGAGATTGAATATATCATCTTGTAAGAGTTAGGAGTGTTGAGCCTAGATTACTTCTATTGAGTTGTTTTTGGTGACCAATGAGTTACTGAATGTCCTTTTCGGTATGTTGAATTAGAACAATATGGGAGAGGTTTACAAAGTGCTTAAGGAGTGTTCCAGACCATAAGATCGTGGATGATGCCTTAGTAGAGATCTGAATGTTAGGTTGGAGTAATGTTATCAAAATTCAACACATTTGATACCTAAAACATGGGATTTTGTGAGTTCTTAATGCGACTTTTTATGGTTTTTATGTGTTTTTGTGTTGTTCTTGCTGAAAAGTAAGGTTGGCATGATTATGGAGAGAACTTGCAGATTTTGCTAAAGCATAGTACATACGAGTTCACCTATGAGTTGTAGCCCAAGCTACAAGTCATAGGGTGCTATCATAGTAAGAAACAGAAACCAAAAATTAGAAATTGGCTAAATCGAGGTGAACCCTACAAGGCCATCCTATGAGTCATAAGTCTTGTTACTACTTGTGTAGGTGTACTCGTAGTAGGAATCAGAGAACCCAAACTTTGAATCAACAATTGAAGGCCTAGACTATGAGAGGAGCATAAGCTATGACTCGTACCACTGGGTTGTACCAGTTGAGTCCAAGATGCCAAGAACCTGATACGAGACCCCAATTACGACTCATAGGTCACCCTACAAGTGGTACCTATGAGGCGTACCAGTTGCCAGCTATTTTTTTTGTGTAATTTTTAGGGTTATTTCATAAACACTATAAATACTTTAAGTTAGGGTTTTATTTAGGGAGATTCAAATTTCGAAAGAAATTATCATCTTTGAATATACTCTCAAGGAAACTTTTGGGGTTTTAGCTTAGTTTATCATTTTCTCTTGGAAAACCCAATTTTGGGGATTGCAACACTTGCTTTACACTTATTATCAATCTATCAAGCTTGTGGTTTGCAACTTGTAGTGTCTTCTTCATTGCTTTGGGTAAAATTCTCAATCATGTCTTATAATTGCATTTTTGTTGGTTTTGCCTTAGCCATGAGTAGCTATGCATCAACAACTTGGGGTTGTGGGAACCATAGATATTTGACTTGAGATTACCTAGGTTAGTGCATTTCTATGATTGGGGTTTTGCATGTATTGTCTATTTCTCTTCGCTATGATGTTGTTTAGTGGTGGCCAACACCAAGCCCCGTGTACTATCACGATTCCAACCAACGTCGTGATGAATAGGAAAAGAGAAATAGATGATAGGATTTGATTGATGTGTTCTCATCTAATCAACCAAACCTGACCAAGAGGAGGTTGACTGGGACAATGGGTAATGGTTAGTTGGCACACCATGGTTGCCGACTAAGGGCCATGGTGAAATTCAAACTTCACCTTCACAAGAGGGCTGAAAGAACCTAAGTTACCATCCTGCATGTGAATCTTTAATTTTAGTTATGTTATCTAGGTTAATCGAGTCAATGAACCGTGGGGAACACAATTCACAAGTTGTCCCTAAATTTGAGTGTTTTCCCACAGTGTAGTATAGTGTTTATTTTACTTTGTTCTTGAATCAGAACCCCTCCCCCCATTTAGAGATTTTAGTTATATATACTTGAAATGATTGATAGTGAAATTTTGTAGTCAAACCCTGTATTCCCTGTGTATTCAATCCTAACCTTTGGTTAGGATAATTGCTGACAACAACCATTTTCTTGTTGGAGCGTGAACATCATCAGAAATTATGGCGCCATTGCAGGGGAATAAGACTAGGTTTTGATATGATTTTACTGTTTGTTAGTTCTATGTTAATTTCTAAATTCTCTTGTTGGAGACCTTATAGAGGCGAGTTTTGTTTTATGGACAAGATTCCTAAGACCCCCAAACTCACCTGCAAAACTTCACTCAAACATTGAGGGGGGTTCTTGGGATAAGACACCCTATTTGGGAGGCCATAGCTTTTGAGACTTTCCCCATGACTCTCCAGAGTGAAGCGGCTGAATGATGGTCAATTCTCCCACCTGATATTTGTTCTAACTGGGAGGAGGTGCAGAGAGTCTCCCTCATGAACTTCTACAAGTAGCCCAACAAGCAAACCTTCAGAATAACATTGCAAGTTTAAGAGGGTGCTAGGAGAACCTTTGGTAGTAGCTTGGGAAAGGTATAACCAATGCTTGACAACTAATCAGAACCATTGTTTGACTGATAATGAATTGGCAGCTAGCTTCTACCCAGCACTAACCTCTGAGCAACAAGGGCATGCTGATGCATTATTTAGAGGGGACTGTTGGGTATTCCTAAGACGACCATTTAATGAGATCACCAAGTATATGGAAAAGCTATCTATAGTTGCCCAAGTTTACCAACCCTTTCAAGGACAAGCTAGACCATCCACTAGTATATGAAGGGAGCCCCAAGTAAACCCAAGAGTGAGAATTTGCCAAATTGGCCGAGGTTATCGCACCAGCATTGCATCACTAGTAAGCTGACAAGGATTGGGCATATGCTTGAACAAGTCCTGACCAAGGTCAATGAGTAAGAGAATGTTGTTCGTGAGATAAAGTTTGATGTTATCAAGGGTAACTACAAAGTAGAACAATAAACCATAGCAATACAAAACCTTGGAAACAGGATGGAGCATATTGCTGAATAGCTAGCGTCGGTGCGGGATGAGCAAAGGAGGTATCAAACAAGAAGCGATAAGATTCCTGGAGAAATCTAAGTATCCAGGATGACAAAGTCAAGCCACAACGTTAAACAAGGCGCTTCTTGGGAGGTAACCCAAGCATCTTTTGTGTTTTGGATTATTTGGTGATGTTTTCATTTGTTTAACTTGTAGGATGGTAGTCTAATGTTTTGTTATGTTTGTTAAGAATTAGAACCAGCTACATTATTTTACATTTTGGTGTATCTTGAGTAATTAGTTGCAGGAGCAAATCAAAGAATGAGAAGTAGAGAGATTTTTGCTTGGAGCAACCTCTAAAAGAAGGACTACTAGTTGTAGTCATTACTATGACTCATAGTCATGCCTCATAGAGAAAAATGGTGATCATGGAAAGTTTGCACACACTCTACAAGCCAAACTAACCATTAATAAAGTTCTCTACAAGTTGTAAGTGGGGTCTATAGTACTAGGTATGACATCAACATTTTCCTAAATATTAGGTCTGTTACGAGATTGGGTTCTATGAGTCTCATAGGATGCCCTACGACTCATAGTGGGGGTCTTGTAGACCTGGCCTACAAAATTTTAAAAGTAAACTAGTCTGGAATATTAAAAGACTAGCGTCTTTTGGCTTCTTATTTCCCTCCCTGAAATATTTTCTTCTCCCTTTATAACCCCCCAAATATGATTTTGCAGTATTTCATTCATCCCTAAATCATTCTTTGACTAACATCTCCTAGCAAGTGCATTTTACCAAGTTTCTGGCCTTTTCTTCTTCTTCTCATCACATAGTCATCTTCCATCTTGTAAGTTTTCATGGTTAAGTTTTGTATACATCTAAATTAATCTTTTTTATGGGTATTTATATGAATATCTTGTGATCATGATTAGCAAAACCATGTGAAAACGATTGTGATAGTGGGAGGAGTATGATTTAAAATTGTTTACGCCCTTGTAATGAGTTGATTCTTTAACTAAAACCCTTGCTTTGTGATTATGAAGTCTGATTTCATGGTTATATTTCTATAGCGTGATTTATGGGTAATTATCTAGTGAAACCATGTTGGAGTTGAATATCATAAATGCTTAGGTGGTATCATTTTATTGTTAGGAATGACTATTATATGAACTTAAGTAAACCTTTGCATATCTCCAGTTGTACTAGACTATTGTTTATATTGGGTGATTTTCAAGACTAGTTCATACTGGGAATATTTTTAATAGGATGAAGAGTTTGTGTTTCATGTTGGGATGATTGGTAAAGTGTAGTGATTAGACTTATTAATGTATTATTTATGATTTTTTAATTCTTGATGCTTCCTAGTTAACTTTTGGTTATTGTGGAAAGGTTAGAGGAACCCAGGGTGCTCTCTGTTTTCTACTATGAGAACTTACTACGACATGTAATGGCCCTTCGTAGAAGGCAATAGTCATCTATGGTTCCTTAACATTTTCCATACGAGGCTAACCTATGATTTATAGCACTTGTTACAACACATAGTAGTGGTCTTGTGGCCCAGATATGAATTTTCAAAATGTTTCTAGAATGAGGTACGAGCCCAAACTACGACTCTTAGGTTACCCTATGAGTTGTACCTATGTCTCTTAGTTAATTCCAGAAGACATTTCTCTAAGATAACTTGGTACTATGAGGCTACAATATGGCTCGTAGGTCACCCTACGAGTCATACCTTCATGTCGTATCTGCAACCCAACACCTGGTACAATTATTTTTCACTTTGGTATTTGTATTATTTCTTGTTTGATTGTTTTATATGTTAGTCATTTATGGAACAAAACATCATGGGACTCATGTGTTGGTAGGTGTTGACTTTTTAGATATCATACCTCCAAGAGGTCGAAGGGGTGCTGCCACGACTCCAGGATACCGACTGAGAGATAAGACCTCGGACATCAAATGATGAACAATTTACTGAAGAGATAAATGTGCACCTAGATCCTAAAGGTAATGTTCCCGTGACGAGATTATAAACAACAAGGTTCCGATAGAAGTGGATAGCCCTTCCTAGTCTAAATAGGAGGGTGACAATGATGGATCAAATGATGATTCCTCACTTTCTGAGTCTGGTACTCTTGAGGTATTACAATGTCAGCCAAAGGAGACTGCTCCACAATAGCCAGCCGATTCGACTTATACCGTCACCTCCACAGGACCCCAAACCATAAGATGGTGAGTCCCAGGCATGAAAGAGACTTATGAAAAGGGTCTAGAACAAAAAAGTTAAGAAAGGCCGGTGTGGAGGTTTTATGAGGAGGCAAGGTTAAAAGACTCAGGGCTAAGTAGTGCACCAGGGCTAGAATCTGAAATTGAGCACCATGGACTAGGATGGTTATCACAAATATTGGGAAAGTATGCCCCCTACTTGGTATGAGAATTCTATACCTCCTACTATGCTACTTTACGTAGCAATCTTCCAAGGCACAAAAAGCCTATTGAATAGCCATGATTGAGTGAAGTCCTAAACAAATGTGAGGTTGTTGATATCTCAGAAGAAATAATTCAGAGGGTATAGTTTAGGCCAAATTAGAGAGTGCCATACTTAACTGCGGAATATGATCATAGGACTACAGATATGAGAAAGGCAGTTAATCAGAAGGATGTCGAGCTGAGAATAGAGCTCCTTAGGGTGGATAGCAAGCCAAATTTGCCAGAAGATGTTGAACTAACATGGATTACAAACCATACTAAATATATTCTGAAGGCCCACCTCTCATTCATGGCAAAGTTTTGGGTGATCCGTTATCCGTTGGCGGATCAGACCCATGTTCACTAATAATGTGATCACATTGGAGAGGGTTATGTTGTTGGCTAACATCTTAGTAGGATACAAAATTGACTGGGCTCGCGTTATGGCAGAATAGATTCATGAGTCGGCAGTTCGCACCCAGCAGGCATTGTCATTCTCCATCCTGATACATAGATTATCCAAGGAAGCTAGTGTGCAGGTTTCTCTCCCCTTAGACCCTCATATAGAGGTTGTACGTATGATGGACCCTAGTCTAATCAAGGCTGACGAGAACCTAGTAGCTCTATAGAGAGCTATTCTACCTCCTATTCCAGAGCCATTCCTAGTAGAGCCTCAAACTCAGGGTTCACCTCCAACTTTTATCGGTACTACTTTAGCTGTTGTAGAGCCCCCGCCAGTAGTTGTGATCGAGTCTACACTATCCTTCGGTATGCTAGTACCAGCAGTATCTACATTACAGGTTGATTATATTATCTCTGTTATTGCTTTTTAGGCACTATTGCGTAAGGTGGCTACGGTGGACTCTAGGCTACAGGCTTTAGCAGTGTAGGTCAGACCTTGGGTCAACCAAACTGTGTGGGACTTAGAGGAGAGGTTGAAGGCATTCACCCGTGCATTGGTAGATGAGAGAGATAGAGTAGTGGATGTGCAAGTAGATGCTTTCAAGGTGAGAGTCTAGTGGAGACTTGAGGGTGCTAAGCCTGCTGACACGAGCGCAGTGACTGAGGAGTTGGCCAAATTCAAGGCTGACCAATTACAGATGTTAGCAACCCCTATTGCAATCCCAGAGGTAGCACCGGCAGGTGACAAGGTGTTTGACTGGCTAGCTGACCGCCCGTATACTCATGAGAAGAGGCACCTCGAGACAGATGATCCAGAGATAAGCTAGAAGAGGCCTCGACCTGATGAGCCAGCAGCCCAGGTCGAGGAGACGATACCAGAGGAGGTGGTTTAGGAGTTGATCTTATTGGCAGCCATACAGAGAGATAGGGAGCAGCAGCATTCACATGGAGAGGGTAGTTCATGTAAAGCTGCAACCCAGATTGCTGAGGAATAGATGCTTACCGAGGAACCAATAGACCAACCAGAGACCGGTGCTTGATGCACCATGATATTTGACTCCTTTTGCCCCAGTTCTTATATTGTAATTATGGATACTTTATTTTTTTGTTGGACAATCTTTTTATTATGTTGGTTTTTGGATTTGTTTAAATATTTTTATGTTGGATGTTATTTTTACTTATATTTGGGATGTTAGTTTTTGGTGTTTAATGTATGTATGTATGTGTGTGTATATATATATATACACTGTTAGGACCCACATTTTGGTACGTTGGACTAATTATGAGCCAAGAACC
>DF360268.1:52597-64163 GCA_000787875.1 Solanum virginianum | reverse complement strand
CCATAGTTTAATTGTTCTTCAGTGTCGTCTAGCATATTGTAAATGCTCTATATGGACTATATTTTGGAATTGAATTATTTATCAGCTACAAGTAAGAAAGCATTTATAGCAATATGTCAAATTAATTGATTAAAATGGTTCTAAAATAGCTTTTGGTTTAACTTTTGAGAATTGAATCCTTAAAATTTTATACTGTAAGAATCCCTGGAAGTGCTGGTGATGTGTTGGAGGATGACCCTATAGGGAGGTTAAAAGTTTTTGTATATGAGCTTCCCAGCGTATATACAACAAAACTGTGCAGAGGGATTCGGGATGCCTCAATCACATATTTGCTGCTGGGATATATATGCATCACTTTCTGTTATCCAGCAGTGCTCGAAGCCTGTATAAACTAGGAGGCTTTTTTTATGATGATTGAAATGATCCTGAAGGCAGGTACTATGTAAGAGACGCTCGAGCAGCAGTGTGGGAAAAATTTAAGGACATAGTACATAGTATGAAGACATGCAGCAAGCAATCTTTTGCTTGTGCCTCTCTCGGATGGGCTCCAAGAGTTCAAGATTGGTTGAAGCTATTGTATTCGGATGCACCCCCATTATTATAGCAGATGACGGATGTTACTCTGTTGGCTTGTATGAGTCCACCATGAGTCAATAGACCAGGTCCCTTGACACAACTAGTAACAGAAGTACTTAAGTAAATGTTTAAAGTAAAGAACACGTATGTTTACATCAAAACCTCCTTGCTCAAGGGAGGAAAAAAGCACGACCTGCCATACAGGATTTCTCAAAACTCCATTAGCTTTAGGCAACTCGTAAATACAAACTCAAATACTTACAATGGATTGAACTCTTAATCCTACACACTTTGTAACTCCTTTATTACAAGACACAAAACAATAGCTCTATTAGCCACTATATCAACTAACTCTAGTTAATATAGACTTCAACAAACACGACTCGGCTAACTATAGCCACAAACTCTACTATCAATAACAATAGATGAAATGATGTACCATCCTTTATATCAGTTGCAGTGGATCAACAACGCTCGTACCTGATAAACAAATCTAGCTGGCATTTGAGGGTCAAGGCATGATTGTTCTACTTCTGGATAAAGAGCTTGAAACCAGAATTTTGCATATCTTCAACTTGTGTTTTTTGGATATCCTCGGCTGATTGAACAAGTGATTTTGTGCATGCCGTCACCTGAATTGATTTTAGAGTTGGCATGTCCGAAAAGCAAGGCGGGATCTCCTCAAGACATATCAATCTTCTTAACACCAAGTGCTCAAGGTGTGGAAATGCATCATTTAAAACATTCCATTCTGAAAAGGATGGAGCTTCCAGTTTCAAGAATTTGAGGTGGGGGAACTGCTCAGCAGTCACTTCCCATACTTGGGAATCAATGATTACATTTAGCAGTTTGAGCACCTCAAGTCCAGAGAGGGTTGCAACTTGATCAAGACTAGATACACGACCATTCGATAGGGTTAATTTCTTGAGACTTGGTGGTAAGTTCAGCTCTGTGGCCCAGGTCCCCACACGACCCCAAGAATACTTGAGCATTTCAAGCTTAGTAAGATTATTAAATGCAGGGAAAGATTTTTCACATGTGACAACTTCACATCTTAATCTGTGAAGATTTGGCATCTTTGCTAAATCCCCATTTGTGCCCTTCACACAAGAAACCATGCAGAGGAAAGAGTTCTCAAGCCATCCATTTCTCGGAAATCTTTGTATATATTGATAACAATGTGGCTGTATACATGTAAATGGCGCAACTTGACCATCTTCCAAAGGGAGCTTGGTAAAGTCACTCGTCCTCCAAGTCCTTTAACTATTAAAGTTTCAACGTTCCTAAGATTGCCCAAGAATGGTAATGAAGAATCTTCAACAACCTTAATAGCAACATATCTCAAGCAGGTTAATGCTTCTGGGAAAGAATCAATAAGAGTGAATTCCAAATTTAGCACCCTCAAAAACTTGAAGTTGTTAAAAGTGTATGACGCATGTTGTATTGATGATGATGCAATTTGTATACCCTCCATCAAGTGGAAAGATTGTACATTTGAACAAACCGGACTCCATTCAGCAAGATTATCACCTTGAAAGGAAAGGCATAAGCGTCGTGGAATGCCATGCTTCTGATAGGAAATAGAAGAAGGATTCATATTTTTCTTGTCCCTGTTGAAAGAGAAATTTGTATGATCAGAATACGTTTAAAAGATAAAATTAATTCAATGAATTAAAATATTAGATTGTATTACCCTTTTATGCACTGTAGAAAGTTCTCCACCTTGGCTTTGTCTTTACAAAAATCATGCAGCAAGTCATGAATGCGACATGACTTAGTCATACCATCACTACTCTTCTTGGAAACCATCACAAGGTTTCTTTCAATAAGTTCCTTTAAGTAATCTTCAAAAAGTTCATCTTCATGAGTTTTTATGAAACCTTCTGCTGTCCACAGCCATGTTAACTTTGAAACCTGTATCTCCTCGTCCTCCGAAAATACTCCAAAATACAGAAAACAAGGTTTCAAATGAAATGGTAAATCTTGGTAACTAAGATTTATTATATCATCTGACTCAGCCTGGATGTGTGAACCTAAATTTGTTGCAACTTGTTCCTAACAATGTTTTTCCTCCTTCATTGTTTTGAGAATACCTGCTACCAGGGCAACTGAAAGAGGTAGCCCTCCGCACTTTTGTGCTATCTTTCGGCCAACATCTTCTAAAACAGTGGGGCAACCATTTGGAGTACTGAACACCTTATTCTTCAATAACATCCAACTTTCTTCTGGAGTAAACAATTGAAGAAAATGAGGATCACTGATGAGTTTTATCTTGGATGCAACATCACCAAGACGAGTTGTCAGGATAATTCTACTTCCATTATTGGCATCATAGAAGCAAGGTTTTAGATCATCCCATGTAGCAGTATCCCAGACATCATCAATGAGGATAAGGTACCTCTGAACCATTAGAAGTCTGCACAACTTATCTGCTAATTCACTCTCTGGTAGTTTATCACTTGTAACTGTATCCTTAACACCACGGATAATGGTTAGTAACAAGTACTTGCAGTTATTAACTTGAGATACACAACATTGTGCACGGACATCAAAATGACGAACGACTGATGGATCATGAAACAGTTTGTTAGCTAGAGTTGTCTTACCCAAACCACGCATGCCCACAATTGAGATGACATCTAACTTTTTTGATGAGCCTGCCAAGAGTCCCGGTCGCTCGGCAGCGCCGGAGGACGCTTGATAGGATTTTATGTGCAAAGGAATAGGAAACAAGTGATTTCAGTAGTTTTTCGTGGCTGTTAGCGCACGGAATTTGGCGTTGCCGGGGCTCCAGTGCAACTTTTGTGAGAACCCACACTTTGGCACGTGGATTAATTATGAACTTGAAATTTTAAGTTGCAGTTACGGGTAAATTTTGAACTTAAGTGTGTGTGCGTCTATGGGATATGTGAACTAATAATTATTATGAGGTGGCATGAAATTGTATGATCTGTTCTGTTTGTATGATCTGGACGCCCAAACGGGTGTCAGTCACGGCCCATAGGTTGGGTCGTGACAACTTTCTTGAAAAATCATAGGACTCTCATTTATTTTTTTCCTAAATTAACATACAGTCTGTTGTATTGTTATAATAGCAGGTGACATTGTCTTGCCATTTGCTGACGCGATTCCATGGGAAGATATTGGATTATTCATGGCGGAGAAGGATGTTCCATATTTGGATAGCAGTGTCACTTCTGTTCCACCACAAGAAACAGTGAGGAAGCAGAGATTGCTTGCCAATCCCGGATAGCAGTGTCACTTCTGTTCCACCACAAAAAATAGTGAGGAAGCAGAGATTGCTTGCCAATCCTTCAATGAAGCAGGCAATTATTTTTTAACTCACCTTTTTGCTTGCTTGATGACTCCCACCCACGACCGTAAGGTTGGAAGTAGCAAGCCCCTCTTCTTAACCAAACATCAATTTCCCCCTCTTTAAGTTTCAATTAAGTATTTGACAATAGACATTCTCTAGTTGATGAGGGAAAGAGAAGCCCCACACACCCTCTTGACCAGGGAAAAACTAGTTAGAATGAGAACTTTACTGATAAACTCGACTACTGGAGTTCTGTTATTTTAAATTTCCAAGTGAAACTCCAAAATAAAAGCAGCATTGTCTTTAAAGTACACACAAAACTACATATACAGGAGGAACAGTAATAAAGAGACAGAATATGTGTTTTGGTTCTAAAAGATTAAACAAAGAAAATATAACATAAAACAAACTTTTCTTCTTCTGCTTCTGTGTTCCCTAAAACAAGCCCAAAAAAAAAAAGAAACTGTCAACAACTTCATAGCACAATTTGAAAAAAGAGATAACATTTGAGATTTATTTGGCAATCTATTATTTAGTATTCTCCTTATTCCATGGTGTTAATGGCGAATCAACGGCATTATTAACATCTACTTGAGATTTGGAACAGTATCAATAGCAAAACAGAGTTCAAAACATAATTAGTAATCAATCCAAGAGTGAAATTTTGGTCCGTTATGATTCTGCTAAAACTAACTTAATCTCTTAAACTTGACTTGGTTCTATTAGTGTTCGGTAAAAACTATCAAATTAGTAATCAATCCAAGAGTGAATGATTGTTACAGAAATGATTTCAAGCTACACGTAAGGTGTCAAGGAAACAAAACTTTAGAAGCTAGTACATATATAAAGAACTCTAGAAGCTAGATCAACAGTGTGCTTACCTGATAACCAAATCGAGCTGGCATTTGGTGGTCAAGGTATGATTGTTCTAGTACTTCTGGATAAGGAGCTCGAAACCACAATTTTGCATTACTTCAACTTGTGTTTCCCGGATATCCCTGGCTGATTCAACAAGTGATTCTTTGCATTCTATCACCTGAATTGATTTTAGAGTCATCATGTTCTCAAAGCAAGGAGGGATCTTCTCAAGATGTCGCAATTTTCTTAACACCAAGTGCTCAAGGCATGGAAAAGCATCATCTGAAACATTCCATTCTGACAAAGAAAGATCTTGCAGTTTCAAGAATTTGAGGTGGGGGAACTCCCCGTCAACGTTGCAGTAAGTGTTAATGTTTAGCAGTTTAAGTACCACAAGATTGGGGAGGGTTGCGACCACATCAAGACTAGATACATAACCATCGGATAGTGTTAATTTTTTGAGAGTTGGTGGCAAGATCGTATCATTGGAGACCAAGCAAAAATATCCAGAAAGCTTGAGCATTTCAAGCTTAGTAAGATTGTTAAATGCAGGGTAAGAGCCGTAAGATGCAGAAACTTGACATCTCAGTTTTTGAAGATTTGGTGTCTTTGCCAAGATGTTATTCGCGTCCTCCGCAGAAGAAAACCATACTGAGGCAAGAGTTCTCAACTCATTAAGGAGACCATTGGGTCTAGTGAAAATACCACGGTTATATACATGTAAATGGCGCAACTTGACCATCTTCCAGAGGGTGTCTGGTAAAGTCACTCGCCCTCCAAGTCCTTTAACTATTAAAGTTTCAACGTTCCTAAGATTGTCTGAGAATGATAATGAAGAATCTTCTGCAACCTTAATAGCAACATATCTCAAGCAGGTTAATGCTTCTGGGAAAGAATCAATAACAGTGAATTCCAAATTTAGCACCCTCAGAAACTTGAAGCTGTTAAAAGTGTATGACGCATGTTGTATTGATGATGATGCAATTTGTATACCCTTCATCAAGTGGAAGGATTGTACATTTGAACAAATCGGACTCCATTCTGCAAGACATGACGCATGGTGTATTGATAATGATGCGATTTTTCTACTCTTCATCAAGTGGAACGATTGCACATCTGAACAAGTTGAAATCCATTCTGCAAGATTATCACCTTGAAAGTTAAGCTGTACGTGCCGTAGAATGCTATGCTTCTGAGGGGAAATGGAAGAAGGATTTATATGATCATTGCCCCTGTTAATAGAGAAATTGGTATGATTAGAATAAGTTAAAAAGATATGTTGTTTCAACAAAATAAAAAAAGTTGGCTTGTATTACCCTTTTATGCATTGCAGAAAGTTCTCCAGCTTGGCTCTCTTTTGACAAAAATCATGCAACAAGTCATGAATGCGACATGACTTAATCTTACCATCACTACTCTTCTTGGAAACCATCACGAGGTTTCTTCCGATAAGGTTGTTCAAGTAATATTCTGCTATTTCCTCAGGAAGCTTCTCTGTATGAGTTTTTACCAATCCTTCAGCTGTCCACAACCATGTTAACTTTGAAACTTGTATCTCTTCATCCTCTAGAAATACTCCAAAGTACAGAAAACAAGGTTTCAAATGAAAATTAACTTTGAAACTTGTATTTCATCATCCTCTAGAAATACTCCAAAGTACAGAAAACAAGGTTTCAAATGAAATGGTAAATGTTGGTAACTAAGCTTTATTACATCCTCTGACTTAGCCTGGATGTGGGAACCTAAATTTATGTTAACCTGTTCCCAACAAGGTTTTTCCTTCTCCAGTGTTTCGAGAATACCTGCTGTTAGGACAACTGAAAGAGGTAGCCCTCCACACTTTTGTGCTATCTTTTGGCCAACATCTTCTAAGACAGCGGGGCAATTTTTTGTATTGAACACCTTATTCTTCAGTAGCGTCCAACTTTCTTCTGGATTAAACATTCGAAGAAAATGAGGATCGCTGATGGCTTGGGCATGGTAGGCAATATCACCATGGAGAGTTGTCAGGATAATTTTACTTCCATTATTGGCATCATAGAAGCAAAGTTTTAGATCATCCCATGCAGAAGTTTCCCAGACATCATCAATGAGGATAAGGTACCTCTGAACCATTAGAAGTCTGCGCAACGTATCTGCTAATTCATTCTCTGATAGTTTGTCACTTATAACTGTATCCTTAACATCACGGATAATGGTTAGTAACAAGTCCTTGCGTGTATAAACTTGAGATACGCAACATTGTGCACGGACATCAAAACGACGAACGACTGACTCGTCAAAAAATAGGTTGTTAGCTAGAGTTGTCTTACCCAATCCAGGCATGCCCACAATTGAGATGACATCCAACTTTTTTGATGATTCTTTGATTAGCTGCCATCTTAGCATGTACATCACCTCTTGAAATCCCACCATCTCTTTGCTCATGCTTGTAATCCTGGCAAATTCTTTAGTATGAGCTTTAGAAACATCATTGGTATTATGCAATACTAAGTTTGAGACTTTCTTTTCACGAATCTCCTCTACCTCCCTTTATGAGTAGCGTAATATCCTCTATGATGTCTCTGGTCCAACGAACAAGAAACCATTCAGGGACGTCTTTGTTTATACAACAATCAACTATATGTTCCACCTCATATGCTTTAGCAATCACCTGCATCACAAACGATCCAAATCCATCATGTTTCTTCTGAAAGTGCTCCAGTTGTTGCTGAATTGTTCGAAGTTGGCTCTTTATAGCAGAAAGTGAGTGTGGATAGAGGCTTAGCAACTCCTTCAGGTGGTCTAAAATGATATCAATAGACCCCAGTCCATCAATCTTGGGTAAATTTGAATGAAATGACTTCCGTAAGATGAGGTAGATCATTTTTTCTATACTCTGCATTTTTCCTGAGAAATGAAGAACCTTTTCCTCTGAATTTGCATACAACGAGCAAACCAGAAGCCCGATATCAATAATTGCGGTGCCAAAATCTTCAAGAACCTCTCTTGGTGGATTGATGAGATTGGCTCTCAAGAAGTTGAGAATTTCATGAAGGATTACTCTTTGATCCTTGAAAGCAACTATCTCTGATAGATCTTCCAAACAGTGTTCGAGGGTCTCCACCAAGCCGGCTTCATAAATAGCAACATGCTCATGAGTTTGGATATTCAGATTCCATCCTGATTTTAGAGCTTGCTGGATATCAATATAGATCTTGCAGATGCACGATTGAATAAGCTGAATGTCCATTTGATGGTCAGAAAATGATGCACTCAACCAGGAAATCATTGCTGAATGGCCAGCCACAACTAAAATACAATTGAAGAAAGTATGTTTGCTTTGAGGTTCCTTGCATCTTCCTGAGACAAAGCAAACAAAACTTCTCAATAATTTCAACTCCTTTACAACCCCTTCGACTTGTTGCCTGCTTGAGCAAGGAACTAAAGGATCCCAAGAATAAGGATTACAAATCTCTCGTAAATTACTGAGATTCATTACAACAGTATCTATGAATCTCTTTACAAATTCAGGAGTCGCAACGTTAAAGAAAAGTGGTAGTGTTGCTTCAGGAAAGGAGTATTTAGCTCTGATTTCCAATTTAGCCTCCCAAATCTGTTGTTCCAAATTATAGAACACTGATACGACATCGTCAAGCGAGGTGATTCTTTCGAATTCTGCTGCAGCATAATGAAAAAGATATCGGACTTTCCGCGTAACATCGCAGCATACAGTACTTGTGAAGGTCTGCAAGCTGAGAAATTTATCAAGGAATTTAAGATTGATGTAAAGGACATCAATTAGATTCTTTACATTCCTTCTGGGGATGCCTAAATCACATTCATGCCCAAGATTTTCCAAACGAGAAAGGTTATAGGAATTGTTTTGTGGAGACAAATACTCATAAGAAGACATCCTTTTTTTTTACAACTCAAGTTTCAGGATTCTTTCTGCTCTTTGGTTTTCCTAAATGGTTGGTTGTGTTGGGGAATTAATCATTGTACCAACAAGTAACAACTCATATTCATTGCTTGCTGCACTTGGAAAACGTTTCTAATTTCTTGGTAGGTATTGGTTGATGTAACGTATTAATGTTAAAAGAGTTTTTGTTATAGTATTTCGATTAGATGTAATGGTCATAACACACCAAAACTATCTAACTCTTCAAAAGTCCAGTAGACATGCACAATATTTTATAGTACAGTATGTAGAATATACGATTTTCGCCATAGTTTAATTGTTCTTCAGTGTCGTCTAGCATATTGTAAATGCTCTATATGGACTATATTTTGGAATTGAATTATTTATCAGCTACTAGTAAGAAAGCCATTATAGCACTATGTCAAATTAATTGATTAAAACGGTTCTAAAATAGCTTTTGGTTTAACTTTTGAGAATTGAATCCTTAAAATTTCATACTGAAAGAATCCCTGGAAGTGCTGGTGATGTGTTGGAGGATGACCCTATAGGGAGGTCAAAAGTTTTTGTATATGAGCTTCCCAGCGTATATACAACAAAACTGTGCAGAGGGATTCGTGATGCCTCAATCAAATATTTGCTGCTGTTTCTGTGATCCAGCAGTGCTCGAAGCCTGTATAAACTAGGAGGCTTTTTTTATGACGATAGAAATGATCCTGAAGGCAGGTACTATGTAAGAGACGCTCGAGCAGCAGTGTGGGAAAACTTTAAGGACATAGTACATAGTATGAAGACATGAAGCAAGCAATCTTTGGCTTGTGCCTCTCTTGGATGGGCTCCAAGAATTCAAGGTTGGTTGAAGCTATTGTATTTGGATGCATCCCCATTATTATAGCAGATGACGGATGTTACTCTGTTGGCTTGTATGAGTCCACCATGAGTAAATAGACCAGGTCCCTTGACACAACAGGTTCTCAAAATTCCATTAGCTTTAGGCAATTCGTAAATACAAACTCAAAAATTTACAACGGATTGAACTCTTAATCCTACACACTTTGTAACTCCTTTATTACAAGACACAAAACAATAACTCTATTACCCATTATATCAACTAAATCTAGTTAATATAGACTTCAACAAACACGACTCAGCTAACTCTAGCCACAAACTCTACTAACAATAACAACAGATGGAATGATGTACAATCCTTTATATCAGTTGCAGTGGATCAACAACGCTCGTACCTGATAAACAAATCTAGCTGGCATTTGATGGTCAAGGCATGATTGTTCTACTTCTGGATAAAGAGCTTGAAACCAGAATTTTGCATATCTTCAACTTGTGTTTTTCGGATATCCTCGGCTGATTGAACAAGTCATTTTGTGCATGCCATCACCTGAATTGATTTTAGAGTTGGCATGTCTGAAAAGCAAGGCAGGATCTCCTCAAGACATATCAATCTTCTTAACACCAAGTGCTCAAGGCATGGAAAGGCATCATCTGAAACATTCCATCCTGAAAAAGAAGGATCTTGCAGTTTCAAGAATTTGAGCTGAGGGAACTGCTCTTTGGTCACTTCCCATACTTTGGAATCAATGCTTACATGTAGCAGTTTGAGCACCTCAAGTCCGGAGAGGGTTGCAACTTGATCAAGACTAGATACACGACCATTCGATAGGGTTAATTTCTTGAGACTTGATGGTAAGTTCAGCTCCGTGGCCCAGGTGATAGGGTAAATTTCTTGAGACTTGATGGTAAGTTCAACTCCATGGCCCAGGTCCCCACATGACCCCAAGAATACTTGAGCATTTCAAGCTTAGGAAGATTATTAAATGTAGGGAAAAAATTTTCACATGTGAAAACTTCACATCTTAATTTTTGAAGATTTGACATCTTTGCAAAAACCCCATTTGTGTCCTCCACACAAGAAAACCATGCAGAGGAAAGAGTTCTCAAGCCATCCATTTCTTGGATAGCATTGTTTATATTGAAAACAATGCGGTTGTATACATGTAAATGGCGCAACTTGACCATCTTCCAGAGGGTGTGTGATAAAGTAACTCGTCCTCTAAGTCCTTTAACTATTAAAGTTTCAAGGTTCCTAAGATTGTCCGAGAATGATAATCAAGAATCTTCAGCAACCTTAATAGCAACATATCAATCAGGTTAATGCTTCTGGGAAAGAATCAATAACAGTGAATTCCAAATTTAGCACCCTCTGAAACTTGAAGCTGTTAAAAGTGTATGACGCGTGGTGTATTGATGATGATGCAATTTGTATACCCTTCATCAAGTGGAAAGATTGTACATTTGAACAAACCGGACTCCATTCTGCAAGATTATCACCTTGAAACTAAAGGCGTAAACGTCGTGGAATGCTATGCTTCTGATAGGAAATAGAAGAAGGATTCATATTTTTATTGTCCCTGTTGAAAGAGAAATTTGTAAGATCAGAATACATGTACCAGATAAAATTAACTCAACGAATTAAAATATTAGATTGTATCACCCTTTTATGCATTGTAGAAAGTTCTCCAGCTTGGATTTGTTTTTACAAAAATCATGCAACAAGTCATGAATGCAACATGACAGTCTTACCATCCCTACCTTTCTTGGAAACCATCATATGGTTTCTTTCAATAAGTTCCTTTAAGTAATCTTCTGAAAGTTCGTCTTCATGAGTTTTTGTGAAACCTTCTGCTATCCACATCCATGTTAACTTTGAAACCTGTATCTCCTCGTCCTCCGAAAATACTCCAAAATACAAAAAAACTGTTGGTGGTGGAATTTCACTTGGTCAAATTTGTACCAAATTAGGTAGACTAACTTGGTAAAATTAGGTAGCCTAACTTGGTAAATTGTCAAACAAATTTGCTAAGCAATTAGGTCATCAATTTTGTTTCTTGCTTGTGTAATTG
>DF360268.1:34289-45968 GCA_000787875.1 Solanum virginianum | reverse complement strand
CCCCCCCCCCCCCTTAAATAAACGGGAAAGATCGCAAGTGATGTGTGACAAGAAAGGAAGGTAATTCAAGTCTTTCACACTACTTGAACAATGAAATCACTTACAAGTAGGGTGTTCGGAGTTCCAACTGCTGCTTAACTCTAATAATTGATTGCTTTCCTCCTTACACACACTGATATTAGTAGCTTCTTTACTAAGGAAAAAAATCAGGAGATATTTTGTCTCTGACACACCAACCATCTGCACAGCCTCCCCCCTCCTTCCCAAGCTAAAAAGATGAAGCAAAAAAGAATTTTTTTTTCCTTATAATGGTGGTATCTGGTCTAGCTTGCAAGTTGCATCTACCTCAACTAATTCCACGGGATATCTGCTATTTCTCACCAGCACAACTGTTCATTTAGGCTAGGCAGTTGGGAAGAAATTATGCAGTGTTTTCATTCTCAAAAGAAGACGAAGAAACGCCTACTATTTTTGTCTATGCTGGAAATTTGAACATGAGATTTCATGTTTCTCAACTCAATCCATGCCCGTGGGTGCAAAAGAACCTTTTGCCCTACTTTTGACCCTAATGCTACTTAATCAGCCCACTCGTTGATTCAACAGCTTCATGCATGAAGAGGGCAGCAGTGTAGATGAAGATGTGGCATTATGTTTGGCTCATTCATCTTGGAGCATGGCTTGTCTAGATTATGATAGCAATGTGTGAACCAGGAGACGTATGAGAAGATTTCTAAAATCCCATTGTCATAACCCCTCTAATTAGATCACTGCCCCTGATTATTTTTAAAGTAATAAACTTCTGTTTTGTAGTTTCAGAACCCCGATTAAAAATGTCATCAGATGGATTTTCATTCAATTTATTCGGATGTTAAGCACCCTCGACCTCCAACCCTGAGGTTGTGGGTTTGAGTCACCTTAAGGGAGCAAAAGAGATGGGAGATCCTAGGGAGGGGTAAAAAATGGAGGTTTTTTTGGAGGTAGGAGTTCAAGAGGGCGACTAGAAGATGAGTAGAAAGGATGGAGATGGACTTTCTTAAAAAATAGAACTTAAAAAGAACTTTCTGAAAGAAGGAGGGGATAGAGATGGAAGGGGAGTGAGGGGGGCCTAAAGCAGGGAAGGTAAGCGAGGATATGAAGCATCACAGAAGAGGATGTATGGAGGAGGAGAAGAAGGGGTGTTAAGGGAGTCTGAAAAGAATGGTTAAAAGGTAGTCAAAGGGACAGTTGAGAGTTGCAGGTCTGCTGGGAAAAAAAGGATCACGGAATTGGTAAGGCAATTTATCAAAGTAGCATCGGGAGAGTTGGAGGAATAGTTGTGAGATATGATTGGGAGGGGCGGAATTGTGAGATAGCGGGAGTGGAAATGCTTGACTTGTTTGATTAGTAACGGAAATTTTATTCTATTTGAAGAAAAGGAAAAAGCATTGCTTCTTTCCCAAATTAACTACTTTAAGCTGGCATCGTGAACTTGTGTGATTTGACCATATTCTTTTGTTATAGGACGTGGTATTCTGTGGCCAAAACCTAATTGTTTAGTAATATTCTATTTTGTCTTTTAAGTTCAAAATTATGTAGCTATCAATTTTGATTTGCTAATTACAGCCAACTTAGGAGCACTTTATTGTGGCAGAACTTGAGTTGTATATGAGGGGGGAAGGTAGATCACAGTTTGGTAATGAAAGACTATTTCGTTAGACGATTTAAGAGAGTTTTTCTTGTAAACTTGACACAAAAGGGACGACAACTTCTAATAACTCGTTCATTTTTTTAATTTGAAGGGAGGTGTTTAAAGATACAGGAAGCAAACTGTCATAAGAACCAAAACCTCTCATTTCAGTCATCCTTGTGCTGCAAATTCTGTTTTATATTTAAGGTCCTAACTATAAGAAGATTTGGTGAGGCTATCTTGGAGAGCAAGTTTTGTTTTTTAAGTGGTGAGGGTGACAACTACTTGTCTCAATCTTTCAGCTCTTAATATGCACTTGTTTCTATCGCTGAGGATACTTAAAATAAGTATTCCAAGTTATGAGCTTATTTCTTTATCTTTTATGATCTTTCTACGCTGTTGGTTGTTGTGTAGATATAGCAACTGAATTTTCATTTTGACGTGTAACCTTTTTCATATTCATTCTCTATCAACACTTGACATTCATTCTCTATCAACACTTCCCATTAGGGAATATATAAAGAAGAAAGGACGGAACAATATAACCATTGACGACCTTGTACATGTGATTACCCCAAAAGGCAGAGGTAAGGGCTTTGTCTTTACTTTCACTTTTCTTTCAATTCACACACACTCTCCTGAAAGAGGAATGGCTATCTGCTTAAAAGCGAGTCCTTCTACTTAAATCTTATAACTTTTTTAAGCAATAAAGGTGCATTGATGTCGACATATTTCCTTGAGTAAACATCATACCATGTTGGTTATGGCATTGGGATATTAGATATTCTGATCCGATCTCTTGTTCAGTTTCTCAGCTTCATGATTTTTGGATGTTTTAAATGCTGCTCTTGCATAGCCTGCATTTGATTACATGTGCAGTGGTGTTACCCATGCTAAACTTCTCTTCTGCTTATGGAATATTGCAGCTTCAATTCCTGATCCGATCAAAGCTGAGCTGCTTCAGAGAATTCGCACATTTCTTGTTTCCCCCACTCGTTGATTCAACAGCTTCATGCATGAAGAGGGCAGCAGTGTAGATGAAGATGTGGCATTATGTTTGGCTCATTCATCTTGGAGCATGGCTTGTCTAGATTATGATAGCAATGTGTGAACCAGGAGACGTATGAGAAGATTTGTTACTGGCAGTTAGTTTGTACCAAGTTCTGTAACTAAATAACTTGTTACTCGGGGGTACTCTATGTTGAGGGCCCAGGTTTAGCTTTAGACCACTTCATTGCCCTCACCTTTTATCGGCTAACCTATCTGGTTGCTGGTTGTCCCTGGTCTTTAAGAAAGTGTAATTTGTATTGCCTTACCTGCACAGAAAAATCCCTGCTCTTTTTAAACTCTGTTAAATTGTACTGGGAGTTTCTGAATGCCAGTTGGATGTGTGTTCTCTATAGCTTTATTCTCTGTCGTACTTGCTCTTGTTTTGTGTCCCTTCTTAAGTCCTTGCAACCCGCCAAGTGCCAAAAGTGTCCAGTTTTAACATATTGTAGGCCATATTATTATTTTTAAGCATAATATGACCAGAAAGATAAATGATCAAACTTTCTCACGTCAAAGCAAAATTTTCTTTAGGCACTTGGCTATTTTTCGTTCTGCGGCGCTTAATGCAGCTGTTGTAGTAATCTACCTTCATCTCAATGTATTAATATTAATACTCTTGTGCACCCAAGAAAAAGAGAAGCAATGACAGTTTAATATTGCACACATTGAGTTGTAATGCAGAAATGAAAAAAAGACTTTCAATCTTCCACCCAATCATTTCTTCTCTCAGTTCATTGTAAGATCACAAGTTCACAACACTAAATTTGGGAAGCTTATATTCAAGCATCTCCAAAGAAAATCACACTTCATTGGCTAAATTAGCCAACTCTACTATTCAGAACTTCTCTCAGCCAGACTTTACACCAAAGCTTGTGCTTTGGAAATCTTTGGAGAACAACGTTTCTGATACAGTGAAAAATACTACTAAACTAAACATTCATGAGTTTATAATATGCCAATCAATCCATGACTTCAGACTGGCGCTTACGCACTGGCCTTTTCACAGAGATCTAGCAAGTCCAAAGTCTGCAAAACCATTCAGGTGGTAACTTGTTAGGCGTTGCCAACACTCTACTCTTGCCATAATACTTGCATAAGGACTCAAAACTACAAAATAAGTTCTCATCTCACCTCAGGCACAGAGAGCTCAAGACGGAATTTGGGTCCATCATAGTGATGCAAAACTGGTCTAAAAGCATCTTCCTCCAAGGGCTTACCAAGTTTCCTGACACGGCTCCTCACCTAAATGTTAAGCACAGAAAACTCATATGTGAAATTAATCCTTTAAAAACTATAGAGAAATAATGGGTAACTTACAATTACCTGAGCAGGGAACCTCGACTCTCCTTTACACTTTTTATCTTCCCAAGCAGTTGGATCAATGTTAGAACCTCCAAAACTTGCTGCCTGCCGAGAAAAAAGTTAAAGAGATGGTCCTTGTGGAGATTCATCATGCTGCTACTGATACACTAATGTTTGACAATACATTTTGAGCTATATTCCGCCTCATATTTTAATACTTCAAATGTTGTTTGAATATTAACTTATAGTGCATTGTGCTTAATCTTGTGCTCTAATGTGTAGGAACAACATTGTGTGGAAGCATAATGAAGATGGAGGAAATTGGACGAGAAGTGTTACAAGTTTTCAAAGGAAAAAAGAAAAAAGAAAAATGAAATTAACAAGGCCATATGATCTTAGCTTGGATGAAATTGATGTTGTAATGTTCATGTAAGCAAGTAAAGCAGTAATCAAATGCCAATGAAACGTAAATCCATCAAGGCTGCTGACCAAGAATTCAATATGATGTCGTGATGAACCAAGCAAGGAAGGACTTTTAAGAGTACATTTGGACGAAAAAACACAGGCTTGAGTACATCACTCTTGGCACAACACGCCACGGTAATTTTCAGCCCAGTTTTGTACTCCACATTTCATTAAGGATATTTTTCATCTGGGGTTAGTTCTACACGGTATATAAGCACAGTAAACACGATGTTAATAAAGTTCTTGGAGGTGCAAAGACCTAGAGATGGTGAAAGCAAGAACTTGCATAGGTTTTTTCTTGCACTTCATCATTTCTTCGAAAAATTTTGTGCTTTCTACAATAAGTGTAGCTAAGCTTTATTGTTTGAATTATTGATGTTATCTTTCTTTAATGAAACCTAACTGTTGTTTCGTGATTTTAATTAGTTGAAATTGCTATCAACTAGTTGTGCATGTGAGCTTTAGAACGCTTGAAAAAAGATTTTAGACTTGGATCATAACAATACTTTAAGGGAGGATAGGGATTGAATGCTTTAACTTAAAGGTGCCAACAAGAGGAAACTGAGGTCCTCATTGAGATCATTAGCCTGAGATCACTAGCTTTATAGTTAGTATTAGTTATTCAACTCTTACTTTTCTTAGTTTAGAAGTAGCTCTAAATTTATTATTATGACCTTAGGGGTCGTTTGGTGTGAGATATAAGGTATAATTATCCCAGGATAAAATGTAGGATTATTTTATCCTGTGTTTGATTGGAGGTATTAGTTAGTTCTTGGATTATTTAACCCACCATTTTCTCCTTAGTGATGGGATAAGTTATCCCATATATATGGTGGAGTAACTTATCCCAGGATAACTTATCCTAGGATTAGTTATCCCTGGATAACATGTTCAGAACCAAACAACCCCTTAGTGGATTATTTAGTAAATAAAGTACGGCATAACAAAGTATTTGATAAATGAAGTGTTGCTTATCCCTTTTAGGACTAGAGTTGGGCGTGATCACACATGAACAAATCATCAAATTTGATCATACTTGTTCTAACATCTTTGTTTATTGCATAAAACAACTATAGCAGAAAAAATGGGCCCTTAGAGAAGCTACCTTAAAAAAAAAGTTAGTAATGCTCATCCTTTCACCAATTTATAGTACTCAGATCTAATTTTGATAAGTATGACGGTAGTGAGTTAACACTCAAGGCAAAAGAAGTAGAACTGTCAGCCTCTCCCCAGTACAACTGCATGGCAATGCGTCAGACTACTAGCCATTGGAAGATAACAAAGTCCAAGCATTAAAATTGAGAGGAAAAACAACTACGACGAATAGTTTCTCTGCACTAAGAAGAAAAATCTTATGATACTTTAAGCAACCAATTCATGTCTAAATATGCTTTTGTTTGTGCAATATCTTATGGTCTTTGACCAACCTTTCGTTATAAGGATGTAAACAAGTAGATGTTATCATGTTTCTGGAGCACACCAGTAAAAACAATATTGTTGGACATACCTCGAAGATACCATGCAACTGGTGAGTAGTGTAATTGTAGAGGAACAACGGTAACCCTGGTGTTATTGCCCTCACAGAATCTTTGTACCTTGGAGGTAGACCTGCAAAAGAACGATTGTAATTGAGACTTGAGAGGTGATAATAATGTTTTAATAGCTTTCTTAGGAGCAAACGATTGTAATTGAGACTTGAGAGGTGATAATAACCAATCTATATAATTCCATCACTGCCTGTTTATCAATGACTTCAACTTTCTCTATAATTTGTTCTATCTGCAAAATAGGACTATACAAGGTTCCAGGTATTGTCAAGTTAGGATCTCATGTCTTTTCTGTCTCTCTCACAAACAATCAAAACTCTGATCCGCCGCAAATAGTAAAAGTGTGAAAGAACGTAAAATGCATACAGACTGTAAAACAATGTTCCAGGTGTTATAGAGTTAGGATCTAAGCTTTTTTATCCTCCTCTCTCTCTCTCTCTCTCTCTCTCTCTCTCTCTCTCTCTCTCTCTCAATTGTAAAATGTCAAAGCATGTAACATGCATAAAGACTGACAAGTAAAGCAAAGGACATGATTCTCTCATATTGCTACTTTTTCTTATAATCGACTTTGACCACATGTTTGCATATGGAATAGAGAATGTGGTCTTACATCATTATCTCAGTCACGCTGTTGATCAAGCAGGTTCAACATGCACTTAAGATGTTTATAACCAAATGAATACAAGATATAATTAATTCCACACTCTCATTATGACAAACAAACAAGGCCACTTTGTTGAAAGATAATTAAAAGATGATAGAAAACCTTACCAAACAGCTGGCGCTTCAAGTCTTCCTGCATTGTGTCGTTGTTGCAAACAAATATATACCCACCAAGAACCTCATTTCTGGGTAGTATCTCAGCAGCAGGCAAAGTCTTAAACCTTTTGTCAACAGCATTATTCCCATTGGTGCTCTCAGTGTTGTTGTTATTGCCATAGTCGCAAGGTACATTCATCTGGTTGCTACTGAACTTGCTTAATGACATATTTCCCAAGCTGTTGACATTGGGTTTTGGACAAACAGAATTAATGTTGTAAATGCCATTCCTGATGGAACTCTTGGTCATATTCTCAGTTATCTTGGTATCAAAATTTAACATGTTGAAGTTTAGGTTTTCCCACTTATTATCTTCCTGTAAACCAAGATAATCCCTGGACCTATTTTCAGCTGAGCCTTTCGAAAGGTCAAGGTTATTCTTCCTTTCACCCTTGGACCAGATCTGCTCAGCCAATTTTGTAGCAGCTGTTGTCCATGTATGATCTTCCGGTACTTTTGATTGTCCTCGAAGCTCATCCCCAAATTGCCAATAGCTGTTCATCTTCTCCATGTTGCAGAATCAGACAATTTAACTATACACCTCCAAAATCTACATGGCATATGTTTTAGCAGAACGAAAAATCAGACAAAAAGCACTCATGAGTCAGCCCATCCAGGCTATATTCGAATAATCATAGCAAAACGAGTTAAAATCAAGCACAGTATAGTATAAGATACTCGCGGATTTGTTTTTGAAAAACTCCCAAAAGGCCTCATGCTAATGGAGTTGGGTGAGCACTTATATATTGCTACATTTTTTCTTCATTTTTCGATGTGGGATGGGGTTTGCACATACTCAACACATGCAGACCTTAGTTCCAAAATTTCATCTTTCATAAATTCTATGCCAATCAAACACCGTCACATAAATAATGACAGAAGAAGAAACATTGACTGAAAATACCACTTGAATTAAGAAGTTGGGAACAGTAAAATCTTGCAGAACATCACAAAATATGGCAAATAAAACCAGCGCACTCTGTCTCAGCATCAACCGCGGTTAAAGAGGAATCATAACAGAGTATACTCAAACTTCATGGTAATTGTTTTAATAGCTTTCTTAGGAGCAAAGCCCATAACACATCATTAGGCAAAAAGTCCAAGCATAATGGATCTAATGAATCACAGATAAGATCACCAAATTGGAAATGTAGCCTAATTTAAGATAAACTAAAACTAACACAGAAGCAGCAGGGGAATAGCTAAAAAGTCACCTGAGGATGTAGCCTAACCAGTAACTTTAGTCCAAATCATGTGTTTTTAGAAAAGTAAAATTCACTAAATATATACAAAAATTCTCAGTTATGTATTAATCTAAAATTGGAAACTCATAAACTTCAAATACTATTCCGTCTCATAAGATAAATCTATTTGGCTAAAGAAACAACAAAAAATATTCTTCAACCACAGTAACCCTAGATTTTGAAATCCATAGCTAAAGCTTAAAGCTGCAAAGCAAAAGAGAGAAATTCACCTTTTTCTCCCGAAGAGAAGCTAGCACACTAGTTCCAGGTATTTTGAAAACAAATTTACACCTATTAGTTTAAATAATAAATGTTTTAATTTTTAAAAATAAAATATTTACATTCTCTGACATTAGATTTTTCAAAATTTTTATTAAAACAACCCACGCGCTGTGCGTGACGTGGCAATCAATTTGGGTGGCTTGACGACGGCTGAATGATGGGAATAGTACGCACGCGCTACTGATGCGAGTGGATATGGTCTTGCAAAGTATGGTCAGACATGGTGTCGTGCTGGCCATTTTGAACAGGAGATGTGCTAATTTATAGGGGCTGTCGGTCGAATAAGAAACATGGCCCGACACTCGACCTGCACCTGACTAACTTTAATCCCGCGTGTCTCACATAACTCTAAGAGTTCGTTTGGTTGGGAACAACTTATCCCAAGATTAGTTATCCTGAGATAAGTTATGATTTAGCTTTAAAAAATCACTTTTCACCTGTGTAATTCAAAATTTTATGACATTTTGTAACCAGGGGAAGCCAGCATATTGTGAGCAAGTTCATCCAAATTCTTTTTTAGGAAAAATTATATTATTTATATAAAGTTAAAATTAATTTATATATATATATATATATATAATAGATATCAAAATTCTTTCGATTAATTCGTGTGTTTACTTTTTCAAATTTTGAATTTCCTTAACTAAATCTTGACTTCACTGCTGTTTGTAACGTTTCAATTATTAGACAGTGAGCAATGGGGGTGCTATAGTTTATGAAAATTTTTACTTCTTGAGTCAACAGAATTTTGATTAGGTCAATAGTCATTTCTTTTCTAATATCAGATCAAATCAAATTTATTTTAATTTTGATTCTTGATAAGTATTAGATTTCTATATAAAGTTGTTCATGCTACAATTTGCAGATTTGTTTGTGCATCACAAGAAGGTGGATGTTGAATTTTTTTCATGTTAGTTGAATGCAAGTTTCTTGATTTTTTTATAGTATAATTTATGGGTTTTTTAATCATTATTTGAGTCGATAAACTGTTTCGAAATATCTCGATCATTTTAATGATTCGAAGTACTTTCTTTTATTATACTATTTTAAAAACTTAATGATTCAATTGTATGAATATATAAAATACAAGATTTTTAATTCTAACATGAAAAGGAGAAAAATTGATATTAAATAATTTTATATTTAATCTCATAAATACATATAAAATTCAAAAAAAAATTGCATTCGATAAAATCGAACATAAGAAAAGGAAGAAAAATCTATTTNNNCCTAAAAACCACACCTCGTCTATGGAGATGCCATTCGATAAAATCGAACATAAGAAAAGGAAGAAAAATCTATTTCTATCTTGTTTTAAAATTTGAAAAAAAATATTAATTTGAACACTCGTACATTATAACAATATTTAAATTGGATTGAATTTTGATTCGTGTGGCCTGCATTTTCAGACCAATTCCATTGCTTGTCATGTGGGGAGTGTTATACCATTATGCTTAAACCCAAATTGTTTAAGGACAGCAGAATATTGTATTTGGATTCGATGTTTCCTATTCATCTTCTCCATGTTGCAGAATCAGACAGAATATTGTATTTGGATTCGATGTTTCCTAAGATAGGGATACACTTGTTTAAATAGAAGAAATACTAGTAGAGAACACGTTAGTGTGACTTGAATCTCTTATTTTTAAATCCTTCCAAATGCATGTTCAATTGTGACAATTAATTGATCATGATTATGCAAACTGCTTAATGCATATAATTTGGTCTGTACTCATTGGGACACTTTTCTAGTAAATTATCTTTTGTTTTTAAAATTTTTTAATAATTTTTCAGATTTCTACAATACGATCTGATTGAGTAATATAAAAGTAAATATTAGATTTGAACTTCACATTATTTTAAAAAAATATTTTAATAGCTAAAAGCACAACCGGATGATTACTCCATTTGTTCCATGTTTTTAGTTAAGCCAGATGTGAATAAAATAGTTGTACTCGTCCTAACAAATTTGAATCTCATGCTAGGAATTACCTCTTCATCTAGAATATGAAATATTTATCTTTATGGGAAGATGTGCTACTTCAACCAGAGGGCATACAAATTCAATTCAGAGCTATATTGTTTTTCGCCGCGGTAAAATCTTTTTTTAAATTGTGTTCCTAGATTATGAATTGAGCTATAATTGAAATAACAACGACCTAACTTAAATTAGCTCCCTAAGCTATGAGATTCACCGAGCTCCTATAGCTTTAGACATACTTAGATTTCGATTACTTTCAAGGTAGGGATGACAATGAAACAAGGAGCAGGGAGAGGAAAGGGGAGTTAAGTTCAACCCGCAAAATTTTAAACCGCCTCGTCCCATATGATGGGTTTTTCCATTTTCAGCTCGCACTGCCCACATAAATTTCTAAGTTCTTTTCTTCTTTTAATTGAGTTTAATATGAATATAAAATTCATGTTTTTTCACTAATTAACATCTCAACAACTAATTAATTATTTCTAGTTACAATTCTAACAATGGTTTCTTAATCACTAATTAACTGTTTCTAATTAATATTTTAATAACTAATAATTTAGTAAACAAATCTAGTTTACATTTTAGAAAAAAAAGTTATACTTAAAGTTAAAATTTAATATGAAAAGTTTATCTTAAATATTAACTAATTACAAAGATTTAATTTTTTTGAATTTCTATTTGGTACCTTAAACCAACAATTCGCTTGCCCCACATTATCTTAAAAATAATTACTTCTACCCACCCGACACTCGACCTGCACCTGACTAACTTTAATCCCGCGTGTCTCACATAACTCTAAGAGTTCGTTTGGTTGGGAACAACTTATCCCAAGATTAGTTATCCTGAGATAAGTTATTCCACCATGTATATGAGATAACTTATTCCATCACCATGACATAAATGGTGGAATAAGTTATCCTAAAGTTAACAACCAAACAAGATATCAAAATCTTGTCCTTTCACTATTTTTTTATTGCAGAACTATCTATTTGTATCTCTTACGCCAAACGATCCGTAAATATGTTCCATATCCGCTCCTCTTTATCTCATTACCATCCCTATTTCAAAGAGGGGAAAAGGAAAGACAAAAACAATGTGTACAATTTCTAAAAATTTGGACAAATTTAAATAGTGGCCTTAAATCTTAACGGGGAAAATTAGAAAAGTATACATTTTGAGACATTTTCTTCTTAGGAAGTCCTAAAATGGGCTTATATGTGGCAAATTTCTTCGTAGCTCCAACAGAATGGATTGGGCAAAAAATGATTTCCCAATCTACTAAAAGCCCATAATTTGAAACCCCCTATATTCTCTGAGACCGAT
>DF360268.1:10192-23610 GCA_000787875.1 Solanum virginianum | reverse complement strand
GCATTCCAAGGCATGTCTTCAAGCCTCCAACCTATCGTTAACTTTAGTCCGGGTCTCATCAATCAGTACTATGTCATCTGCAAATAACATACGCCATGATACCTCCTCTTGGATAGATCGCGTCAGCTCATCCATCACCAAGGCAAAGAAAAAGGGCTCAACACAGATCCTTGATGGAGTCCCATCTCAACAGGAAAATACTCTGAGTCTCCTCCCACCGTTCTTACCCGAGTATTGGCTCCATCGTACATGTCGTTAATCGCCCTAATATATGTCATTGGAACACCTTTCACCTCTAGACACCTTCATAAGACATCCCTTGAGACTTTGTCATATGCCTTCTCGAGATCAATGAACACCATATGAAGGTCCTTCTTTCTTTCCCTATATTTCTCCACTAACCTCCGAACAAGATGAATATGATAAAAAATATAACTTAAAATGTTGGTCAAAGTTTATATAATTTGACCTCAATAAGTAAAACAGTGACAAACAAAAGTGAAAAAAATAAGTACATTACTCGTTAGGAAGGAAACAGAATAAGCATTGATTATACAGATGCAAATGCAATTTACTTAGCACTTTGAAGAGACTCTTTGATATTATATGTCACATGCACTATCAAAGAAGTAGAATAAGCAACCTACTTTATAACAAAAGAGACATTTAGTGGCAAAATATTTTTTTAAAATATTGCCACAAAAACATTTAAAGGTAGATTGGTAGAGCGGTATTACAAAAATAGTGCATGCATTAATTAAGTATATTAGCAATATCTTGTTCGGCACACTTTTTTATGCTATGTATAACTAAACATTCTATTGTGTATTACTAATATCATTAATTTCTAGGTATTAGTAATGCTAGGGAATTTAATGCATGCATTAGTATGATTAAAGATCCAATTGCCCCTTAAAACTTTTTTTGACATGTGGAGGACATTTTTGTAAATGAATAATTTTTTAAAAGAAATATACTATTTTTAAGACATTAAACCAAACAATGCATAACAAATATCTTATCATAATTAATGCAAACATTACTAATACATTCTATTTAGCATTATTTTTATAAACCCTACAAAATGACCCAATAGTGACAATTGAGTTAATGTAATTGTATCCAAAATCAAGTCAGTAAAACCTTTAACAACATTTATATTGAGTACTGATTATAATATTCATATTTATTATCACCATTAAATATAATATAGAGCCAGAGATTACTAATGCTAAATAATTGTGGCAAAATTCTACGATATAATAGAAGAAAGATAAAACTTGGACCCAAGAGCACCGTCTCCATCAGATAAAGACATAAATGTACTCTCTGCCTTTACTAATAACGCCATACGATAAACAAAATGCTTGTCTATTAAGTAGAGTTTACCTAAAACACCTAGTTTTTTAAACTTAATTATCATTTTTTTTAATTTATAGAAATTTCATAAAAAAAATATGGCAATTCAAATACATTAATTTCCTTTTGAAAATAAAAATTCGAGTTTTTAAGTATCAACGTTAACATTTAAAGTATGGTACATTAAACATAAAGATAATTTAAGAGTCAGAATTAATGATTCGGATTAGTGAATTAATGTATTCGAATTATTGAATAAATGTATTTGGACGAAAAAGAAGGGATTTTTTAAAACGAATAAAAATAATAAAAAATATAATAAATAAAAAAATGTAATTAGATAATTAATTCTTAATTTAATGCATATCATACAAGCTAAAACACAATTGACTTCCATTATAAAAAAAATGGAAGCTTTGCAAGTTGCAACATTCAACAGATAGCAAAAAGATACAAATGAAATGAGTGGACACCAAGAGACTCTTTTGAAAGAACTCATAAAGACAAGTGATTTTGGCACGGAGGAAAATATTTTTCATCAAAATTATTTTCTCGGGAAATATTGAATTAAAATAATAAGCAATTTTTTTATATTTAATATGTATATAAATATATATATAAAAGAAGAGATGGAAGCTACCAATCAATTGAATCAACTCCAAAACTTATTTTTCTTGGATTAAATGAAATTAAAAAATATTTTCTGAAAAATATTTTTGCGCGCTCTATAAATACCCAGAAACATGAAAGCAAAATGGAATTAAGCAGGAGGGTAGACTACTCACAGCCCATAATGGCAAAGGGGTAGTTCTTCCAGTGACAATGAGCCAAACCCAACCATAACCAATAAAATTCTGAACAGCACCAACAAGGAGTGCAGCCCATAAAGGCAATATTTCAGATAAAGTAGCAGCTAAAAATCCAACACTATCACCCAAATCTTTAGCCACACCCAGTCTTGCAATCTGTTTCTGATTGTAATTCAGAGAGGTTTTTATTACTGGTGAAATACTGCCAAATAGGTATCCAATGCCAGCACAAGTTTGAATCCACATTGCAGCTACAAACACTAGCCATCTGTTGTTCAAAAAGTAACTAAAACTTTCTTTCAAATAAACCATCATAAAAGATTTCAGATTTTCTATATATCTTCAACTTCAATTTTTAGTTATAATGTGAATGATATACTGTCTTTGTCTTGGGTTGGGGGGGGGGGGGGTGGGGGGTGGGGGGGGGGATGGGGTTAGGTTACGTAGGACTGTTCTCTTTCTTTTCTTTAGAAAAAAAAACTATTAAAAACAACTTGACACAAGTTAATTATTAGTTTCATTCTCATATACTTTTAAACTATCACAAAAGTTAAAAAATACTTTTAACATGGCAAGAATTTAGAGATATATTTCACTCTTGTTACAAATAGGTATATTTAAGTTCAGATAGTCAAAATTGAAAGATGAAACTAATAATTTGTTAAGTTTACGGCTATTTTAATACTTTTCTCTTTTCCTTTTGATAAGAAGAGAAGTGAGTTCAAGACAGAGCCACCATATGCTTAGGGAATTCGTCCGGATTCTCTTTGATGAAATATTAGATTATTTACACATAATTAAAATTATTTGTTTATTTATATATAGTAAATATTAAATCTTTTTCAACTAGTTTATATATTTATTTTTTCAAATTTTAAATTCCTTAATTGAAATCTGACTCCACCAAAAGCACAACGCTGTATAAGACTATAGTCAGGCAGGGACAGTATGGTCAATTCATGTGAACAGATATCTACTTTTACAGGTGTATTAAAATTAATTAACAAAAACTATAATTTGTTACGGGTTATGAACTCGTTTATTTATAATCCTAACTATTTTGTTTTAGTGTTAAAATTTCATGGAGTGCTTTATACTCCTGGAAATATGTAAGTAATTTTTGGACTAACCAATAATAATCTTTATTTGGATCTCTACTAATTTACATGTGTATCCTTAAAATATATGATTATGTAATAATGAGAATTTTATATGAACCTCTATTAACATGTGCATCCTTAAAATATATGATTATGTAACAATGAGAATTTCATTTCATCATGGCAATGATTTGGGATGATTGTGGGACTAACTTATTTTTCTTTTCTCATTTTATTTTACTTATTATTCAATATTTTTAAAAAAAAATCTTTTATCCTATTTTGAATAATAATTTTACTTCTTCTTTTACTTTTCTGCATTACATTATATAATTATTCTTAAGATTGTTGAGGTGTGCTTTTATATAATAATGCGAACAATACAATTTATTCAAATACTATATGGAAAAATTGTAAGACTATACATTTTTTAGATCCAATTTTACTTCTATGTGTCAACTTCTAAAAATATTTACACTTTTATCAAACTTTATGTCACTTCTTTAGCCATTATTTACCAAACTATGCCACCATCATTATATATTGTGGAAAAAAAGTTAAAAACAAAAATAGAGGCTAAAGAAATGACATAAAGCTTGATAAAAGTATAAATATTTTTAAAGGTTGATACATAGAGATAAAATTGGGTCTAAAAATGTATAGTCTTACAATTTTTCCTATTATATTTATCAAAATAATATAATATAATATAATATAAATATAATATATAACAACTATTCAAACAAGTTGTCAACATGAAATTTAAGAGAGAGAAAAATAAGCATTTTGTATTTATAATAATTACAAATAAATTATACTACATATATTGATATATAAATTAAATAAAAGGCACATTAAACTATTCAAACAAGTTAACCAATTTTATTTGCCACATTTTTAGTTTATTTAAAATAAAAAGCATTTGCTTTTTAAAAAATATAAAGTCTTAAAATTTCTAATTTGTCCTTATTTGACTTAGCTTTAATAGATTCACATGATACACTAGCTGTTGTTGTTATAGAAATAGCTTAACTGAAAGATATAAATAAAATGCTCAGCACCGTATCCATTTATACGAGACAGAGAGCAAGAAATATTGGACAAATTTTCTTTTTGTATATTTATTATTTTTTTTATATAAAAGCTGATGTTGGTATATCTACATTTTATTTTAAAAATTAAATATTAAATATATATATATGTTAGTGAGTATAAATTATGATAGAAATGATTATTAGTTCTTATTAACTTATATGATAATTAGTTTCTTGTAACTTATGTAACATCTATCATATTTATCTATCCACATTACTACCTCTCGTTCTACCCGTTGATTACATAGAAAACTTCTTCACCTATAAATAGTGGTGTTTCTTCCTTTGTGAAGGATATACAAGCAAGAGATGAAATATGTGAAGTGTGAAAAAATACTATGGTGTAATAGTGAAAGAGAAAGTTGAGACAAAGAAAATATTTCAAAATCTTCGACTGTATTCACTATATAAAGGAGTGAAGGAAGATGTTCTTTTGTGGAGCTTTGGACTCTTTAATTAATCTAGAGTTGTTTGAGTTAGACGATATTGTTGGGTTATTGCATTCTGGAAAGGACAAGCGAAGAGATCACTGCTGAATCGGTGTAGATTATGCCACAGTGGGCTCGAATCTCCTAAAGAAAACAAGATATTCGCGTCTCAGTTGTTGGTGTAATATACTGTGGTTTTAAATGCCACAATGGCCTCGAATTTCCTTGTATTTATGGTATATTACACCAACAGCTGGATTTAACACCACAAGAAAAGCATGGGTATAATGATGAGATCTGTATAATAATATATACACGAAAGGTGGTGTTGAATGGCAAAAGTCTATTCCAATTAATTGTTTATATCAAGCTAATAAATACATAATATATGTTGAAATATGCATCTCTATTGTTTAGTTATGATTAAGTAATATAATTTTATGAAAATTTTTATTTATAATAAATTATATTGATTTGATGCTATAAAAAGATGAATTTATGTTTAACTCAATCCTAAAAACTAGGAGATTGCCCAAGTCAAGACCAGCATCCTTTTTTAATCTGATGTAAAACTTTTTTAACATAATATCTCATGCTCAGAATTAGACCTTTAGTATATGTACAATTAATCTAATATAAACATCAATATCGATACATAATAATTAAGATGAGTCTTGCTCAATTTAGTACCATTATAAAAAAATAAATTTTAAGTCTATTCAAATTTGAAAATTAAGTGTTTGATTAAAAGAAAATTGTTCATCCTTTTTCCAATTGACGTGAGGCTTTTTAACACGACGTAAACAGAGGAGGATGGGGATAAGTATTGGGAGTTGAGATAAGGAAAAAGTGAAGGGACGCTCAAGTTTATTTGAGTGGACGAAAAAAGACAGATCAGAGAGCAGAGTAGTCAGGTTTATCATGCTTTCCTTTGTGGATGGTGATGGCCTATCTGTTTACATAAAAGCTGAACTACAAAATGATTGGAGCTAGCCGCCTGTCTGTCCAGTCTCCTGTCCCACATTCCTACGAGACATTTGCATCGAAAGGCCGTTTGTTGAGGGTCAAACATAACCAAGGCTTTTGGCCTTCGAGGGTCGCTTGAAATTGCACGCATATTTTATTTTAAATTTATTTCAATTACATGGTGATATTAATAATTGCGATATGATGAGTATATGGGAAAAGTGAGGATTGTTGGTGGTATGGAATTGACAAGTTAAATTGCAAAGATGAGTCACACTGCCGGTCGAATTAGCCAAGAAGATACTGCTATGATTTTTTATTTTTAGATAAGTATTAAAAACACTCTTAAATTTGTCACGAATTATTAGTTTCGCTCTTAAATTATTAATACGCTTAAAAACACTCATCAACTTGGCGAACTAAACTTAAATACACCCTCGAACTTGGCACGAGTTATTAGTTTCGTCCATAAACTATTGATAGGCTTAAATACACCTTCGAATTTGGCACGAATTATTAGTTTCATTCTTAAACTATTGATAGACTTAAAAACACCCTCCAGCTTCATGTTTCATAACATATCAAATTTTAATTTGAAATTTTGTGGAGCTTCATTTGCTGTCATATTTTTACAAATTCGAAAATCTTCTTACGAGATTGTCATCCGATCACGAAATTTTACTGTTGCCGGAAGTCCATATTGACAAAAAATAATCATACCTAAAAATAGGGGGGAAAAAAGAGAATCAATTGAAAAAAAATAGATTTTGCTTTGAGGTCGCCATTAATAAAAGAAACGTTAAATGAGAAGAAAAAGGGCATTATAATAGTTTGGTAATTAAAAGTTGCACGAATTTTTTTTAAAAAAAAAAAGAAGAAAAATTAAGGTTAAAGTGGTCTTTTTTTTTAACCTTTCACGCGCTTTAAATAAATTTTACTCACTTTTTTTGGTAAAATAAATTTTACTCACTTGTTATGTCATGTAGCATGTGAAAGGTGTATCTAAGCCCAGTTAACTAAGTTGAGGGGTGGTTTTAAACCTATCAATAATTTAGGGACGAAACTAATAATTCGTGATAAATTCAAAGGAATTTTTAATACTTCTCTCTTTTTATATGTTCAACTTTTTGATTTTTTCTAATAATGATATGTCATTTTTCGATTGGCTAAAAAAAAAAATCTTATCTTTCCGATCTTCTTTAGATGTGTATTGCACTTGTAATGTCATGTTTATGTGACTTAAAAGACTTTTAACAACATTTATTGAAGTTGTTCCTCAACAAATAGGACCATTTTGATAAAAAAAAAATTCCTATGTGGAGCAACAACAACTGTGCCAAACTTGTCTTTTTCTTATTTTTTTAACAACATGAAAAAATATTTCTATATTTAAGTATTTAAAAATTTCTTTCTCCAATTAATGTGGGAGAACTATTTCTTCCATAAAGTAAAATAACTTTTTCACTTTTCCTACATCTTTCTTTCCTATATTTTCTAACACTAGAACCCTGTTTGGACACTAGGGGTGTTTTTCTTTTCTTTAAATTTTTCCTATTTGGATTGTCAAAAAAATTGCTATTGAAAAACGATGTTTCTTAAAATAAAAATAAATAACTTCCCCTTTTTAAATTTTTTTATTTAATGGAGAATGTTAAAATCAATTTTTTATTTAATGGGGAATGTTATTATCAAACATTATATTCAAAGTAACCTCCATGCATTTCTAAAGTCGAAAAATGTCATTATCAAACATGGTCCCGCCATAGTATTTCTTACTTTATTATAGCCGAAAATTCGATCGACATCGAAATGCCAACAATCTATTTTGCTTGTCTTTTGCTAATAATTAATCAAATACTTCCTCAAGGCACGTGATAGTTGTTTTAAGTTTGTCTTAAAAAAATATTATTTTAATATAATTAAAAATATTTTAATTATTTTATAATATTTAATGATATAATTTACGATCACATAAATATGTAGGAACTATTTATAAGTTTTTTTAAAAAAATATTAAAAATATTATATTAAATCAAATAATACGACATAAAATGGAACGAAAGAGTACATTTTTTGCATGGAGTTGTAGGTTCTGTTTGTCCATTTGGCCCACTTTTCAAGCTTCACCTTGTAAGCTGACAGGATAAGCGTAGAAACGACTTTCATTATTATTCGTTTAAATAAAATACAAATCAATGGAATAACCAAGCAAGTCGATATGTCCGAGTGGTTAAGGAGACAGACTTGAAATCTGTTGGGCTTCGCCCGCGCAGGTTCGAACCCTGCTGTCGACGTTTTTGATCCTTTGGCAAAGTCATTTGTATAATTTGAATAGGTTTTAGTTGTCAAAATATCCTTAAGCCCTGGTTCCTAACCAATTATCCTTTTCTAGATGGGTTTCTGCCAAAGTCATTTGAATATGTCCATTTGTTTTTTGGTATGGAGCATAGTTTTTTTACTTCGTATTTTGTTTCAATCACGTAGACAAATATTATATCCCGTTCATTCAGTTTTAGTTGTCAAAGTGTGTCAAAATATCCTTAAGCCCCGGTTCCTAGCCAATTATCCTTTTCTGAATAGGTTTTTGGCAAAGTCATTTGTATAATTTGAATAGGTCCATATGCTTTTTGGTTTGGAGCATAGTTTTTTTTCGTATTTTGTTTTAATCACGTAGACAAAAATTATATCACATTTATGGTCTACAGATTGGTGGTTAGACCATCTTTGCTTTATAGGGTGGAATGTTGGCCAATCAAAAAAGCACATGTCCAGAAGATGCATGTCGCATAGATGAGGATATTGTGATGGATGTGTGGTCACACCAGGAGTGACAAGGTTAGGAATGAGATTATTCGGCAGAAGCTAGAGGTGGCTCCGATGGCCGATAAGATGAGGGAAGCGAGACTGCAATGGTTTGGACATGTGCAGAGAAGGAGGACTGATGCTCCTGTTAGGAGGTGCGAGAGGTTGGTTTTAAGAGCTACGCAGAGGGGTAGAGGTAGACCAAAAAAGTACTGGGGGAGGTGATTAGACATGATATGGCGGAGCTTGATCTCACAGAGGACATGACCCTAGATAGGAAGAAGTGGAGGAACAACCTCTCTACTTCTATGAGGTAGTGGTAAGGTCTACGTACATTCTACCCTCCCCAGACCCCACTTGTGGGATTTCACTGGGTATGTTGTTGTAAAGTGTGTCAAAATATCCTTAAGTCCCGGTTCCTAACCAATTATCCTTTTCTAGATTAGTTTCTGGCAAAGTCATTTGTATAATTTGAATAGGTCCATATGCTTTTTGGTATGGACCATAGTTTTTTTTCCGTATTTTGTTTTAATCATGTAAACCAAAATTATATCTCATTCGTTTATTTTTAGTTGTCAAAGTGTGTCAAAATATCGTTGAGCCCTGATACCTAACCAATTATCCCAAAAAACATGTATAAACTTATTGGAAATCTCAATCCATGGAACGAAATGCTACAATACAAACTTGGGAATTGAAATATTACATTTCTTTAATACTCTCCTCGTTCATTCATTTGACTTGACATGCTTATTAAGAAAATAATTATTAGTATATAAGTTTACCAATTTATCCTTATTAATTGATAGGATCTCAATCATATTTACGCACTCTATCTGTGAAAGGCATTAACTCAAAAACAATAAATTAAGGGTATAATAATAAAAAAAGAATAAAAATGACAAGTAAAAGTAAAAAATAAAAAAATAGAAGATTTTTGACAATTAAAAATAAATGGAGGGAGTATTTAATTTGAGGCAATTGAAGTACAATTGGCAGGTGTAAATCAGGGATTAAGAGCTAAGATTCAGACTGATTGCTAAAATTTAAAGAAAATATGAAACAAAAAATTCGCTAATATCTGAAATCACAAGAGGTAATGAGCAATACGAATTGCAATCCAAAGATTAATATTGTCCATATTATGCCCCTTGATGCACAGTTTTATTATTAATTATTTGATTGGATTATAATAGCTCAAATAGCCAACCAACTGAGCTACTAAAATTTTTCTACCAAGATAAACTTTCAATATGGTATATGTGAAAAAAAAAGTTAAAAATGAATACAAATTAAATGATGTGTCAAAACTAACCCCAAAAGTTTCCAAGTTCAAATATAATGCAACAATCTCATGCAAACGGGCTGGGCTGTGCCTGTTAGTATAAGACTTGACGAAGTCAGTCCAATTTCATAATTTGGGCCTTAGACCAAAAGTAGTAGTGGCGTGTCCCTTGGGACAATAAGAGCGTGCCGCGCAATCATCATAACAAGGGCTCCTATATATCAGCAGCGTGCTGTTGGACTTGGGTTCTCAAGTGTGTCAAATTATGCTTGAGCCCCGTAGAGCGGCCGATTTTCCGATTTGCAAATGGATCCCGACGCCGTCGCGAAAGCATTCGTGGAATACTACTACACCACCTTCGATACCAATCGGGCCGGCCTTGCCAGCGTCTACCAGGAAAGCTCTATATTGTCTTTTGAAGGTCAGAAGTTTCAGGGGGCTCAAAACATCGCCGGTAAGCTCACCAGTCTCCCATTCCAGGAGTGCAAGCACCATATCAACACCGTCGATTGCCAGCCCTCTGGTGCTGCCGGCGGCATGCTTGTCTTTGTCAGCGGTAATCTCGCCCTACCCGGCGAACAGCACCCCCTCAAGTTCAGCCAGGTATGTTTACTTCTTCTAGTTCTACTTCAACAAGGGAGTAAGACGCCTAGGTTTTCATTTCGAAATATTGGTGCATTGGATATCAGTTACTTAAACAAGGGAGTAAGACGCCTAGGTTTTCATTTCGAAATATTGGTGCATTGGAGTGCAGTCCTGATACATGAATGTAACGGTTAATGTAGTAGACTTGTAGTACTTTTATGTAGTGTATAGATCCAGTTCACTGTTTAACCATTTGGTGATTGCTTGAATTGGTGGTCCTTTGTGGTGGGGAAATGGGACAACATAAGGTTCTCAAATTTGTACAAGGCATGTGGATTTTTGTTTTTTTGGTTGCTATTATGTGAAGGGGCTAAGGTCTTAAGAATCAATGATTTAATGTAAGATTGTGACACAATATACCCACTAGTATGGCCTTGATCATATCATTTTTCTAGTATGATAGCTGAATTACATGTTGGAGATGCCCCTGCAGATTCTTTCGAGACTTGAGAAGCCATTAAGAAATCAGCGTGTGTACTATGATAGTCAAGTAGTCTATTATTTTCCCTTGATCAGTTGATCGTTTTATTCATTTACTTGGGGATAGTATGAAGATGAGTTCTCCTGGATCAAATGTGGCAGCCTCACTTATATTTCTTAAGTTTAGGCTATTTCGCTTGAACTTGAAAATGTCATTTACTTGGGTATCCCACTGGATTTAGACCGTTCTAACAAGATTCCTTATGGATATGCAAATACATTTGAATTATATCTATGTACATGTGCGTAAGTGCTCCTTCTTCCTAGTCTTTTTCTTGATGTCACTTCTTCAAATAGTTCAATGAAAGGTTTGTATGTATGCAAATTATTTTTCTTGCTTTGTTGTATTCCACTTGCATCTGTCATACTTACCAAACACATGTTGTGCTTTTTTGTTTGCTTGTTTCTGAAGGAACAAGCAGTGATGAATTTGTTGTTTCATATTTTAGTATTGAATAGTTTATGTTTTCAAGTTTTAAATGTTTCAAAGTTATACACATCTCAAATTTATAATGGCATACTTCTATTTTTTCATGAACTGCAGATGTTTCACTTGATTCCAACACCACAAGGAAGTTTCTATGTGCAGAATGACATATTTCGCCTGAACTATGCTTGAAGGTTTCCGATTTAAATTATCTCTTGGTCATGTTTTCTTGATTGATTCAGCAAAGTTAGTATTATAGCAAGAGATTGCTTCCATTTCACAGTCAATTGAGAGACTTGTTTTCCTGTAATAGTTTGGTGAATAGATTGATGGACTTGGCTACAGTCTGAATTTAACGGAATTGAGTGAGGCCTGCTTTGCTGCCTGATGTTATTTTCTTACAAGTTCCTCTCTCTCTCTCTCTCTCTCTCTCTCTGGTTTTTGCTGATCATAATTCCTCTCTTTAAATTCAATTGGATGTTGGTCGTCATAATTCCTCTTCTTTTTTTTTTTCCTCAATGCTGCTATAATCGATGAACAGGAGATAAGTTTGGTGGATTTTGGTCTATGAAAAAAAGTTGCCTTTGTGACTGTGAGTGGTTTTTGGTGTCTGCAGTATTAGTGATATGCCTGAAAAGGTTGTCAAGAAATGACTTCTGCCAGAGCCTTGGCTCTTGCAATTCGTGCTCAGGTCATGGCTAATTTTCACTAGCTTGTTGAATTAACTTTCTGAAGGTGAAAATAGACCTGTAGAATTTGATACGGAACACTTTGACCCAAAAACATTGCTGTGTGCTGTATAGTGTAGGAGTCAAGTGCTACATTTATGCATAAGTCTATTTGTTTCTTGTTTTGTCTGAGGATGCAAGTAACGTCGTAGTTGACATTCAGGTGATTTACTCGGATTGCCATTTGGTTGTCATGCTTAGTTTTGCCTTCTCTTTTGATATTGCATCTCCATCCAAGCTATAACTACTATCATTGGAGGCTTTGGTTTTGGGGAGTGGAATGACAGTGGGACGTTTCTCCTGGATTTTGCCAAAGCTTTTGAGTTAGTGATTGCTAACTCGTGTTTCCCAAAGAGGAAAATCACCTGATTACCTTTCGGAGTTAGATAGCGAAGACTCAGATAAATTACCTACTTCTCAAAAAGGGCGATAGAAGTCTTTGTAAGAATTGCAAGGTCATTCCGAGCGAAAATGTTTTCACTCAACACAGGCTTTTAGTGATGGATGTGGAGATCAAGAGAGAAGAAAAGAAGAAGGTTATGTATGCTAAACCTAGGATTAGATGGGGAGGCTTTACGCCGGCCTTTTCCCACGAGATTGAAGAAAAGTTGAGAAACTTAGAGGCGTGGAGTAGCGTGGATACTGTAAACAGTATGTGGGACATGACTGCTGATTACATAAGAAAAGTAGCCATCGAGGTATTAGGGGTTTCGAGAGGGGCCTGTGGTGGACGTCAGGGCGATTGGTGGTGGAATAATGAAGTTCAAGGCAAAGTGAAAGATAAGAAGGTCGCTTACACAGAGTGGTTAGAGTGTCGGGATGAAGATGAAAAGCAAAAGCTTAAGGTAATTTATAAGAAGGCCAAGGCAGAAGCAAAGATGACGATGACAATTGCAAAGTCAACAACGTTTGAGCGCCTTTATGATGAGCTAAGTGATAAGGGTGGGGAAAAGAGATTGTATAGGCTCGCTAAAGTAAAGAAAAGGAAAGCTCGCAACTTGGACCAAGTGAAGTGCATCAAGGCAAGGGAGATATTCAAAACTGTAACAACTACAGGGGTATCAAATTGTTAAGCCACACTATGAAGGTCTGGGAGAGAGTTGTGGAGATGAGGGTGCGAAAGGTAGTATCTATATCAGAGAATCAGTTCGAATTTATGTCGGGGCGATCGACTACTGAAGCAATTCATCTTGTCCAGAGGTTAGTGGAGAAATTTAGGAAAAGAAAGAAGGATCTTCATATGGTGTTCATTGACCTTGAGAAGGCATATGACAAAGTTTCGAGAGATGTTTTTT
>DF360269.1:38293-52590 GCA_000787875.1 Solanum virginianum | reverse complement strand
GATCGAGTTATAAACCCCCCAACATGGTTGTAGGGGCATACCACCCCCCAAGCTAGGTGATTGAGGTATATACCCCCCTCCCCCGAGCTAGGTGATTGAGGTATAATGCATGGGAAGACTTAGGTCCAAGTCCCAAAGGCGTTGAACCGAACAACAAAACTGGCCAAAAAATAATACTTGTCCACACCCTGGTTACTTCGCGCCAGGTGCGCGGACTCATTCTGTTTTTCAAAAATTTGAAAACTAAAATTTTGATATGGTTGCTATAAAATCAAGGTTAGACCCATTAGCTTCTTACCACTCAATTTTGCCCCCTGATCAAGAATATGAAGTCAGATATTTTATACCACGTATAGATTTCAAGATATGTGAAAATTATGAATTTGGGCACTTTCAAGGCACATTTTCGAGCACTTTTTGGGGTAGTTTCATCGAAGCACCCCATAGAGATTCATTGTAAACTTTACAGGCACAGTTTCGAGCACTTTTTGGGGTAGTTTCATCGAAGGACCCCATAGAGATATACTTGGCTTGATAAAACCCTTCTCCAACAAATCCTTCAACTGATCCTTCAACTCAGTCGGTGCAGTATGGTAGGGACGAACATAAATAGGTTACGTATCTGAAAGAAGACCTACACTATAGTCTACTTCCCTTTCAAGAGAAATACTGGTCAACTCGTCAGATAACACGTTCGAAAACTCATTCACCACCGGAACAAACTCAAGAATAGGTGATTTAGATTACACATCCTTGACTCTCACAATATGAGGAATGCTCCCCTTAGAGATCATCTTTCGAGCCTTGAGGTAGGAAATAAACCGACACTTAGTAGCAGAGTCACTACCCTTCCTTTCAAGAATGGGCTCACCGGGAGGTTGGAACTTGAACTTCAGGGTTCTACAATTTAAAGAGGCATATGATGCATCCAACCAATCAATCCTAAGAATTAAATCAAAATCAAATATTTCAATTTCCATAAGATCATACGGGAAAATCTTATGCAACAAAAAAATAGGACAACCATGATTGACCCTATGTGCAACAAAAAATTCACCCACGAAAGTATAAACTAAGAAAGGATTCCTCAAAATTTCTTGACTAAAATAAAACTTAATAGCCAATAGAGGAGTCACAAAAGACAAATTTGCACTCGGGTCAAGCAAAGCATAAGCATCAAAATCAAAGACTTTTAATGTACCGGTGATAACATCTTGGGCCTCCTAAACTTCCTGACGGGCATGGAGAAGATAAAACCTATTATTACTTAGGGCCCCACTTTGAGGAGTTCTTGGTTGACCTAGAGCACCCCGAGCTGCCTGACCCTGACCTCTCTGAGCAACTTTAGGACAATAAGAAATTTTGTGGTCCTTGTCACCACACCAAAAACAGGTGCCCAAATTCCTCCAACATTCACCTGTATAGTGCTTCCCACATTTTTCACACAAAGGATACCCCTGTACAACACCAACCTGTACCCTAGGAGGAGGCACTCTAGCATTGGCAACCTGAGCATTAGAGCCTTGGCCCTGTTGGAAGTGACCAAAACCACCACACTGAGAGTAGAATGTCACGAACCAAGCCTACTAGATGTGACACGGCACATGGGGAACCCGAAGGGACCCCAATCAAGCCTCTTAACATATCATTACACATCTTTGGTTGCGAAAGCAATAAAATACAACAAGAGATAATAAATAGATCCCTCTTAACATATCATTACACATCTTTGGTTGCGAAAGCAATAAAATACAACAAGAGATAATAAATAGATATAGCGGGGCTGAGGGACAACTTCTATATCATAAACATCAAGAGTCAAGAGAGAGTTAAAGCTCATAGCATAATACAAAATTTGTCCAACAACACCTCTAAAACTTAGATACTTAGAGGGGGCCAAGACAAGCTACCGGGCTCACCCTTATAGTCAACATATACATGAAAGAAGGTAGTCTTGGAACATAGTGTGAGATCATAAACATCGTCCTCGAAATGGAGGACCCACCAAAGGGCTTGAGAGAAATCATACTAGCCACGTGGAGTAGGATGGTCAAGTGGGGCTCCGGTTCCTATATGGTGACATAATGTGGGTATGGATTATGCATTAGTATGTTTGAATCTACTAAGTATGTAGGATGCAATACAATAAGTGGTAAGCACAATACGTAATATGCATAACATGGCCAATGGGTAAACATATAGCAATATGGCATGTATGAATGATGCTTGAAGTAAAACCATGCTTATATAGAACATAATACATGTTTAAGGAGAGACCATTATTAGTGCATATCCAAGGACTTCCACCCCCTTGGAAATGTGAATGAGGTAGGAACCCCTCAAACGGTTAATGAGGTAAAAAACCCCCAACATGGTTGATGAGAAACAAACCCCCCAATATGGTTGATGAGGTACGAACCCCCCGACATGGTTGATGGAGTAAAAACTCCCAAACGTGGTTATCAAGGTTCAAACCCCTCGACATTGTTGCACGGGCCTACCACCTCCCGAGCGAGGTAATCTAGGTACAAACCCCTCAGCAAAGTCACCCGGGCCTACAACCCCCTGAGTGAGGTGTGGTCAATTCTCAATGCTATAGGGGTAATATCATATACATACATTCCTTTCATTATCATAAAGTCATTCAACTCATAAGACATGCATTAGACGTTTATTACCTCAAGAAATCATAACCCTGATATTTTATCACACACTTGGTGGGTGTGTAGTGCTAGTGTAAAATCATACATTTAAAAAGTGGAATCATCCTAGAAAATCCAATGTAAAACAATCATTAGGTACTTGGTAACACCCTCAAGTAATATATATCAAAACAACTCATTAAATCTCAAAATATATCTTAGATTCATAGCTCAAACCATGTTAAAACAGCCACAATTTCATGAAACCCCAATATATTGTGCAGTGAAATTCATAATAGGTAAGAACCATGAGTAAATCAACTTTAAATCATGCAATTTTAGGTAAAAGAAAGCTTGGGTATCACGGGCGAAAGAAATCCACATACCTTGACTTTGGAGAATCCTTGAAGAAAATTAGAGATGGAGACTTGAAGCTTGGATGAGAACCTTAAGATCCAGATGAGTTTTGAGACTCGAAATTTGGAGATGAAATATTGTATAAGTGTTTGAGAGAGTATTTGGGAATGTCTTGAATGATATGAGGGTGAAATAAGGCTAAGTAGAGGTATTTTCATGCATGGGAACACTTAGGCCCAAGACTCAAAAGTCTTAGACCAAGATAGAAAAACTGGCCACAAAATACATAGAAGCGCGCCATTGGTGCGTTGCACTAGGGGCGCATATCATCTTTGGAAATAACATTTTTGCTATTTTCAAATTTTACTATGGTTGCTCTTAAATTGGGGTTAGATCCATCCTCCACTCAATTTGACCCCTTTAGCAAGAATATGAAGTTAGATTTTTGATATCACGTATGGATTTTCAGACATATGGAAATTACGATTTCGGGCACTTCTGAGGCACATTTTTGGGTACTTTTTGGGGTCGTTTCAATATCTCCCCCTTGGGAACATTCATCCTTCAATGTCAAAGAGACATATATGAGAAAAGTATTCATAAAGAGATCAGTCCCAACTAGGATGCATCAACACACTCATAACACCATTTCAAAAATCTCAGCATAAGTGTAAAATCATCACAAACTTGATAATATAAAAATGAATGCATGCAAATGACTTAGGGGCTTGAACATGAGACATGAAATCACATAGAAGGCTTAAAATTAGTACCTTAGGCTTGAGTAGAAAAGATAAGGGTATCGCTTTTACATATACGCTTCGGCCTGCTACGTAGTACTTTCGACTTGTTGGTTCCTCCAAAGGACCTTAATAGAAGCAACATCCTTGTTCCTCAACCTCTTCACTTGTTTATCCAAGATCACTTCTGGATCTTCTTCATATGTCAAGTTGTTTTCTACTACCCCCACAACATCAAGAGGCATAATAGCATTAGAATCACCCACACACTTCCTCAACATAGATACATGAAAGACCGGATGAACAAATTCTATTTCTCTAGGCAAATCCAACTTTTAAGGCACCTTACAAATCCTTATCATCACCGTATAACGACCCATATATCTAGGGCTTAACTTGCCCTTCTTACCAAAATGGACCACACCCTTCATAGGGGACACCTTCAAATAGACCCAATCACCAACTTTAAACTCAAGCTCTCTCCTTCTCACATCGGCATAAGACTTTTGGCGACTTTGGGATGTTCTTAACCTTTCTTTAATCATCCTTACCTTCTCCATAGCATCCATAACCTGATCTGGAACCAATAAAGCCACCTCTCTAACCTCAGACCATCCACCCAGTGATCTACATTATCTACCATAGAGAGCCTCAAAAGGAGTCATATCAATACTAGAATGATAGGTATTGTTATATGCAAACTCAATCAATGGAAAATGATCATCCCAACTAACCTTAAGCTCCAATACACAACCCTAAGCATGTCCTCAATTGTTTTGATAGTTCTTTCGGCTTGGCCATCCATTTGAGGGTAAAAGGCCGTACTAAGCTTTACCTTGGTTCTAAGACATCTTTGGAAGGACCTCCAAAAGTGTGAAGTGAATTGTGGACCATGATCTGATATGATAGATTCCAAGACCTCTTTGGAAAGACCTCCAAAAGTATGATGTAAATTGTGCACCACAATCCGACATGTTGGATAAAGGAGCCCCGTGCAACCTCACCAAGTAATGAATGTATAACCTAGCATAATCTTCAGCCCCATATGTAGTCTTAACCAGTAGAAAGTGAGTCAATTTTGTCGTCCTATCAACCACTACACATATGGAATCAAAACCCTTTCTAGTCTTGGGCAACAAAACCACAAAATCTAGACACCTCATATGACTCGCACAATAATTCAGGCTCAACATGAAACTTTTTGGTAACAAAGGGGATAACAAAAGAAAGAGTGGCACCCGGATCAATCAATGCGAATCTCTATGTCTTGGGTTAGGTCACGTGGCCTTTGATGTTTGGCTTTGACTTGTTGGCAACTATGGCAACTGGAAACAAATTTGGCAATGTTCCTCTTCATGCCTCCACACTAACAAACCTCTCTCAAATCTCTATACATATTAGTCGACCCAGGGTGAATATAGTAAGAAGAACCATGAGTCTCATCAAGAATCGTTTCAAATAAGCTATCAACACAAGGCACACACAACCTATGTTGGTACCTAAGGGGACCATCTCCCCCTTGGAAGAAAACCTCTACCTTACCATCTTTTACCAATGCCTTCAATTCCAACAAAGCAGGGTCAAGATCTTGCTTAGTCGTCACCTCCTCAACCAATGAAGATTTAGAACCATCAATAATAAAAACAATACCATTATTAATCCCTTCCAACCTAACTCCCAATCTAGCCAATAGATGGACCTCCTTAGCCACCTCTATGCTACTATCATCAACATGAGCTAGATATGCATAGACACCCTACTCAAAGTATTATCCACCACATTAGCCTTTCCGGGATGATAATGCACACTAATATCATAATCTTTAAGAAGTTCTAACCACCTTCTTTACCTCAAGTTCAGATCTTTTTGGGTGAAGAAATATTGGAAGCTCTTTTGATTGGTGAACATATCAACAAGCACCCCATACAAGTATTGATGCCAAAATTTCAAAGTAAAGACCATGACGGCTAACTCAAGATCATGGGTAGGATAGTTCTTTTCATGCACTTTGAATTGCCTAGAAGCAGAGACTATGACCTTACCATTTTGAATTTAGAACACAACCCAAACAAACTCTAGAAACATCACAATACACCCCAAACCCCTCTAGCCCTTCTGGTAGGGATAATGTAAGAGAGGACATAAGCTTATCTTTCAAGGTTTGGAAGATCCTTTCACACTCATTGATCCACACAAACTTAGCCTTCTTTTGGGTCAATTTTGTCATGAGAGAAGCAATAGAAGAGAACCCATTCAAAAATCTCCAGTAGTAACCCGCTAAGCCCAAGAAGCTCCTAATATCCTTTGGGTGAATAGTCTAGGCCAATTTCTAATCACATCCATCTTTTTAGGATCCACCTTAATACCATCCCCCAACACTACATGACCTAGAATGGCAACTTCTTTCAACCAAACTTCACACATCTTATACTTAGCATACATTTTCTCTTCCCTCAATCTTTACAACACTACCCTCAAATGACCCATATGCTCATCCTCAGTTTGTGAATAGATCAGAGTATCATTAATGAAGACCACAAAAAATGAATTAAAGTAGGATTTGAAGACCCTACTTATAAGATCTAAGAAGATAGCTAGTGTATTGGTCAATCCAAAGGACATCACAACAAACTCAAAAATTATATACCTTGTCCAGAAGGCCATCTTAGGAAAATCGCACTCCCTCACCTTTACTTGATGATACTAGGACCAAAGATCAATCTTCGAGAAGTAGTTATCCCCTTGTAATTGGTCAAACAAATCATCAAACCTTTCAAGAGGATACCTATTCTAATGGTGACCCTATTAAGTTGCTGGTAGTCAATACACATTCTAAGAGGCCCATCCTTCTTCTTCACAAACAATGTTGGTGCACCCCAATATGATTGGCTAGGCCTAATAAAACACTTCTCCAAATAATCCCTAAATTGCTCCTTTAACTCCTTTAACTCCGTCGTGGCCATACGGTAAGGTGGAATAGAAATGGTTGAGTATCGGGGAGAAGGTCTATACCAAAATCTACCTCCCTATTGGGATGAACACCGGGGAGGTCATTTGGGAAGACATCAAGAATCTTTTTTACAATCGGAACCGACTCTATAGGTATGACCATGGACTCCAGATCGCTAACCCTCACAAAATGGTGAAGACACCCCTTAGAAATCAACTTACGAGCTTTAATGCAAAAGTTGAACCTACACTTGACTACCATATCATGACTCTCCCACTCAAGTACGGGTTCATTTGGGAATTGGAATTTGACCCTACGGGTTCTATAATCAATCCATCCCAAGAATGATATCAAAATCAACCATGCCCCATTCAACAAGATCATAAGGCAATATTTTTTGCAAGATGCAAATGGGACAATTTCTATAGACCTTTCTAGCAACAATAAATGCACCAATAGGAATAGACACCTCATATGACTCGCACAATAATTCAGGCTCAACATGAAACTTTTTGGTAACAAAGGGGATAACAAAAGAAAGAGTGGCACCCGGATCAATCAATGCATACACATCAAAGTCAAAGACTTTTAACATACCAGTAACAACGTCGGGCACCTCATCAACTCCTTGCCTCTCATTTAAAACATAAAGCCAATTGTGCCTTGGGGCACCATCTTGTCGGCCAGCTCTCCCCAAAGGAACTGGATTAACACCTTGTGGACAAACCTCCTTACCCTTGTTGTGATTTCAAGGGCAATCCAATATCTTATGCCCAACTATACCACACCCATAACAAGCATTAGTATCCCTCAAGCACAGGCCACTATAACCCTTACCACATTTCAGACATCCACCATTAGGAACCACACCCTCAATACCTTGGCCCTTTTTAAAATCATTGGCAACACTCTTATGAAATATAAGAGAAGAGCTTTGGCCTTTAACGAACCGGCCACCCTTTCGATTATGGAACTTTCCCTCAAAACGGGCCCATTTGGGCTCATGTCCCTTTCTCTTTCTCAACTTCTCCTCCTCTATTTGTTCAACATAGGTCATCAAATAGGATAAATCCATGTTACTAATCAACATAGCGGACCGCCACATCTCACTCACCAAGTCGGAAACACCCATCATAAATTTATTCATCCTAGACCTTGAGTCGACCACCAAGTGTGAAGCATATTTTGTAAGTTGGTTGAACTTGAGAGCATACTCCCTCACACTCATAGACCCATGTCTCAATTTCATAAATTCCACCAATTTGGCTTCCCTAAGCTCAAGAAAGAAGAACCGATTAAGGAAAACCGCCTTAAACTCCTCCCAAAGTACCACATTGTTAACCCCCTTCTCCTCTTTCCATTGATTGTACTATATTTTTGCTAAACCTTTGAGTTTATAGGCTGCCAACTCTGGCTTATCCTCTGACCGCACACCCAAGATAGCAAAACTCTTATAAACCTCATCAATGAATTCTTGAGGGTCCTAATTCACCTTTGACCCATAGAATTCCAGGGGATTCATCCTCATGAAATCCCACCCGAGATGCTGGTGTATGTGCATGAGGGACTTGGGCCCCTTGGTTAGCTTAATTGGCCACAACTTGTGCAAGTAAAGTGAGAGCATTCCAAACCTTTGCATGAGTCGGTTGCTCCTCAGGTGTGCAGGCTCTTCTTTCTCTTATGTTAGGCATGATCTACCATAGCAAACCACAACCGTTAGGGGGAAAACCTTACCTCAACTTCTATAGCATGACATAGAGTAAGAAGAAGGGAAACATTTCCTAAATGCCTCTTAGCCTCTACCTCATAATTGGGGTGCACAACATAACCATGAAAAAGACTCTAATCGACATGGTGTGTTAGACGGTGAGTGCCTAGCAACCTATGGCTCTGATATCAAGTTTGTCATGACCCAAGTCTACGGCCTAGATGTGACATGGCACATGGGGAACCCGAACGGACCCTAAGCAAGCCTCTTAACATATCATTAAACATCTTTGGTCATAGAAGCAATAAAATACAACATAAGATAATAAATAGGGATAACGGGGCTAAGGGACAACTTCCATATCATAAATATCAAGAGTCAAGAGAGAGTCAAAGCTCATAGATTAATACAAAATATGTCCAACAAAACATCTAAAACTTAGATACTTAGCTGGGGCCAAGACAAGCTACCTGGCTCACCCTCACTATCAACATATACATAAAAGAACATAGTCTTGGAACATAGTATGAGATCATAAACATCATCTCCAAAATAGAGGACTCACCAAATGGCTTGAGAGAAATTGTACTAGCCACGTCGAGGAGGATGGTCAAGTGGGGCTCCGGTTCCTAGATGGTGACATCATTTAGGCATGGATTATGCTTTAGTACATTTGAATGCACAAAGTATGTAGGATGTAATGCAACAAGTGATAAGCACCATACGCAAAATGCATAACATAGACAATGGGTAAACATATAGCAATATAGCATATATCAATGATGCTTAAAGTAAAACAATGCTTATATAGAACATATTACATGTATAAGGAGATACCATTATTAGTGCATATCCAAGATCTACCACCCCCTTAGAGAGGCGAATGAGGTACGAAACTCTCAATAGGTTGATGAGGTATGAAATCTCCAAATAGTTGATAAGGTACAGATCCCCCATTATGGTTGATGAGGTACAAACCCCCTAACATGGTTGATGGAATACAAACCCCCCAATGTGATTATCAAGGTACAAACCCCTCGATATGGCTGGATAGGCCTACCACCTCCCGAGCGAGGCGATGGAGGTACAAACCCTTCAATAAGGTTACCTGGGCCAACAAAGTGTAGTGCTAGTACAAAACCATACATTTCAAGAGTGGAATCATGCCAGAAAATCTAATGTAAAATCACCAATAGGTACTTGGTAACACCCTCAAGCAATATACATCAAAACCCTTCATCAAATATCACAATAGATCTTAGATTCATAGCTCAAAACATGCTAAAATAGTCACAATTTCATGAAAACCCAACATAGGGTGTAGTGAAATTCGTAATAGGTAAGATCCAAGAGTAAATCAACTTTAAATAATGCAATTTTAAGTGAAAAAAAAGCTTGGCTATCCGGGGTGAAAGGGACCCATGAAAGAAACCCATATGCCTTGACTTTGGAGAATCCTTGAAGAAGATTGGAAACGGAGACTTGAATCTAGAATGAGAACCTGAAGAGCTGGATGAGTATTGAGAGTTGAAATTTGGAGATGAAATATTGTCCAAGTGTTTGAGAGAGTATTTGGGAATGTCTTGAATGATATGAGGGTGAAATAAGGCTAAGTATAGGCTTTTTTATCCATGGGAACACTTAGGCCAAAGGATCAAAAGTCTTGGACCGAGATAGAAAAACTGGCCACAAAATACACAGAAGTTCGCCCTTGGTGCGTCGTGCTAGGGGCGAGGATCGTCTCTGGAAATCGCATTTTTGTGATTTTCAAATTTTGCTACAGTTGCTCTTAAATTGAGGTTAGTCCCATTCCCCACTCAATTTGACCCTCTGGACAAGAATATGAAGTCAGATTTTCGATATCACACATGAATTTTAGATATATGAAAAGTACAATTTTGGGTACTTTCGAGGCATATTTTGGGCACTTTTTGGGATCATTTCACCGAAGAACCCACCATCAAAATGGGCCCTTTAAGGATTATGTACCCTGCTCTTTTTGTGTTTCTCCCCTTCAATCTATTTTGGCATAAACCATAAGTTTAGAAATATCCATATCCCGAATGATCATAGCATGCTACATTCTTTTACAAGTAAGTAAAAGATACCAAAAATGAACTTGTGCATCCTTATTGAAAATCAACCACAAGTATCAGACCATACTAGGAGAGCTTGGTGAATTTGAGGGCATCATCCCTCACACTCATATTCCCTTTCTTGAGGTGGATAAATTTAGTCATCTTTGCTTTCCTAAGATCATGTGGGAAGAAACTATCGAGAAAAACAAGCTTGAACTCCTCCCAATTAACAATATCACTACAAAATCTTAGAAGTGACACCCATAACATTCAATACTTTGGTGAGCTCATCAATGAACTCCTGAGCATCCTCATCAGCCTTAGACCCAAAGAACTCTAGAGGATTCATCTGGGTGAAATCCCTCACTCTAGAAGCCGGAGCGGGATCCCAAGAAAGATTGGCCTTCCTAGTCTAAGTAGTCATCACCTGGGCAAGCATAGCAAAGGCCATAAGGAATTCACCATTAGAGATAGGCTCTTCCATACGCCCTTGAGGTGCTTGGCCCTTATTTGTCGGAGCCGGTCTTGGTAGATGAGGTCTTCTACGAGGAATCGTCTGAAATAGAGCAACGATACCATCAAGATAAGGAAGTTAGATACATACAAATCATGGCACATTATAAGACATGAAATGAGATAATTCCTAAATTGCCGTCATAGCTTCCCACTCATAGGTATGATGCACTTCACACCCATGAATAGGACTCTACTTGACGTGGCATGTTGGATTCCAAAGATTATTTACAAACCTAATACTCTAGCACCATTCCTGTCACAACCCAGACCTACGATCTAGGAGTGACACGGCGAATAGGAACCTGAGAGTCTCCAAACAAGCCTTAAAGTACAAAAATTCAGAACATCGATTCAGAAGCTTATTCCAAAGTAAACACATAGATCTAAGGGATGGGAAAGTAGGATTCACGCTTTGGGAGCAATTGAAGACTTAGAATATTTCACATAAAATCATGAATCAAATCATATAACTCAAAACAAAACTTATAACATTATTCCATGTGTAAGTAAAGGGTAATATAATCGTTAACCTTAACACTTAGCATAACTTAAAGGAGTTTTACAAGATGTCCGACAATGCCCCTAACATAAGATAGGTTAGGGGCCAAGCCATACCTTGGCTCACATTCAAAGTAAATAAAAGAGAATAAAGACAACATAGGTAGAAGGATGGTGGATCGTCCAAAAAAAGCCATACCTTGGCTCACATTCAAAGTAAATAAAAGAGAATAAAGACAACATAGGTAGAAGGATGGTGGATCGTCCTTGGAAAATAGGACTCACCACTACAAACAAACTTGAGATCCAAGCTAAGCATCGTGTGGTGGATGATCAAAGTCTGTGGTCCCTACATGGTGAGATCATTAGGCAAAAGTACACATTAGTACGTTTGAATGTACTAAGTATGTGGGATGCAATGCATGTAACTTACCAAACCTTCACTTCTATGTTAGGTGACAAGGGGCACATACTATAGAAAGAGATATAGGAACGAATGTAATATAACAAGATGCCATAAAATTCATGATGAATAAAGTGAAAATGATGCTCATATATATAGAGGGGATGTGACCTCAACCGACATAAGTAAGACCAAGTGAGTTATTATTTGGAATCCTAATGAAATCGCTTCATCGGTAAAGAGGTGATCTACTTGCCAAGATAAGTCATACTTCACCTTACGGGCACCCCCATTTCGTATGAAGTAACCTTCTTTACGGGCACCCCAATTTCGAATAGGATTTTCACATATAACATGTCATATCGCATAGTTTCTTCTCCTTATAGGCAACTCCATTTCGGAGGCAACCTTCCTTAGGGTCACCCCTATTTCGAAAAAAGAACCTGTGCTAGGCACATAGTTTAAGAAAAGAGAGGAAAGACTCATTCCATCGATTCTAAGTCATCATCCCATAAGAATATTTATAATATACGTAGTTAAACATGCTTTCAAAATAGATGCAAGTCTTACAAAATCATTTCAGTACACAATTTGACTTAAAAGCCAAACATCATTCATAATAATCTATACATACGATCAAATGCCAAAACATAGTTTATAGCCATAATACTCATGCATAGGAATAGCTCATTCACATATACGGAATGGTACAAGCACCCAAAATACTCAAAGATCCATAATCATAGACATGTATGTGATCACATTCTTGTCACAACCACTATCTTATCAAAAAACATATCATAAAACATAATTGGGCTTAACCCATTTCATATTTCCCAAAAATTTCAATGTTCATAAATGCATATGCCATGAATGATGTGAGAATAGCGTGGGTAATTAAGATTCTATCTAAAATCAACAATATAATATGAAATTCAAGTGAAAACACAATTAAATCTACATTTATAATCATAATATAAATTACCCATGCGCAAATCAAGCTTTAAAGAGGACATGTATCTTCATAACTTCATCATTTCAATGTAAATCATCATAATAGGGATTAAAGTAACTTAAAATCATAAATAAAGTACAACTCATACATCAATTGAATTTAATAAATCAAAATAATAAAAACCCACATTTAAAGTAAGCCTAATTTCATGGAAAATTGCTTCAAAAGATTTGGTTCTCCTTAATTGCAAGGAACCAAGGATCAAAACCCATATACCTAGACCCATTAAAGAAATCCCAAGAGAAATTTGAAAAAGAATTGTGTTAGGCTTGAACCCAAGCTTGAATTTCCACATGTGCTCTTGAGAGAAATTTTTGAGTGAGTTTAGAGTTAGAGAATGGATTGAATTATTGAATTGAGTTTTAGGTCATTAGAAAATCTTAAGATATCATAGGAAGTCCAAAAATGTCCTCAGAATAAATTAAACTTACAAAAGTACCATTAATGAAATGAATGGAAAAAAATTTCGTAGCCACTACACTTGAGGGTACACAGCCAATGTGACACTACACGGTCTAAGTACCTGGCCATATACCCATACTTAGACAAAAGTTTGAAAGTTGGAACCATCGCTTGACAATTAGAATATTTGAGTACAAAATGCACTACATGGTTGGGCTCATGGGTTTGGTGAAGCTACATAATCTGTTTGGTGTGCCTGTACACCAACACTTGGAGAAATATTCCATGAAAAGGTTATGAGATGATGATCTTATGCTTAGAATATTCTTACTACGAAAGCCATACGGGCACCCTCATGAGTTGTGAGGCATCACACGAGCAGTCCGAGGGGCCGTGTGACCTCATTTAGCCCTAGATGGTGGGGTTTCAAGCTCAAGCCACCACACGGCTCCTCCACACAGTCCGTAAAGTGTCACACGACCCATGTGGGGTGCCAGTGTGGCGTCCCTTAGCTTGTGACTTCATACCAAGGGACAACACCCAAAATTAAGGTCAAGTGTTGTCTTACTAGAGGCCAAACGTCTCGTGTGACCTCACACTAGCCATGTGGTCTCCCTTGAGATGATACTTAGTCCAAATTTTATCCAAAAAAAATTATCAAGTTCCAATGATGTGGTACAACACCTAGGTGATTACGGTAGCCCCTTTTATTGTCACGACCAAAGCCTAGGGCCTAGTCATGACACGTCGCATGGGGAACCCGAGGGGACCCCAAGAAAGCCTCTTAGCATATCATTGCATACCTTTGGTCATGGAAGCAATAAATTATAACAAGTGGTAGTAAATCAAAATAGATGGGGCTAAGGAACAACTTTATCACATCCACATCAAGAGACAAAAGGAGTAAAAGCTCATAACATAGATACGTAACATATCTAACAACACCTCTACTATATAAGATAAGAATGTGGGCCAAGACAAAGTAATC
>DF360269.1:12693-30111 GCA_000787875.1 Solanum virginianum | reverse complement strand
AAGACATCAAATTGAACAAGTTTGAACTCATACAAGCTTATTTTCCAAAATTTGAAATTCACTTCACAAGCTTCAATTTCAACCAAACAATCAAATTTTCATAGTTATTCATTCATAATATCACCATCCAAGACAACAGAATCCATTAATTTAACCAAGTATGGGAAATGTTTTGTTCTTCCTTGAACCTATATAGGTATATATAATCTGCTTGGCCCTTCTTGTGACTTAATTTCATGAAATAGCTTAATAACACAATGTCAAGTCCACAAAGAAAATAAATAAACTCTTGGTCCACAACACATGAACCAATCACAAAGTCATACACTTAGCTTGTAAAATTTTGTTATCTCCACTTGAAGTTTACTTAATAAAAAAATTCAATAACCTTGGTCTTGTAGGTGTACACTTATACATATAAAATGTCCATAAGCTGATATTCACAAAACTCTACAAGGATTACAATTTAAAATTTCAAACTTTTCAAAACACACTTAAGCGTCAAACACCCTGAAAATGACACTAGCGACCTCCAATGTTAGCCAGGGTACCAAAACACAATTGTAGGGGCTCTAACAGGCCATGGATACCCCAACAAAAGAAATAAACTACTCAATTGAAAACACGAAATAAAAGGGCTCATCAGGAAAGCAAGGAGGATTCACCAACTCTTAAAATGCACTGAACTGAACCTCAACGATGCGCGGGCTGAAGTACTCTACCACCTGTATCTACATCATATAACGGTGCAGGTCTAATGGACATTAGTACATGGAATATACTAGTTTGTAAAATAACACTGTAATGTTAACGCTCTAGTAGTAAAGCCGTTGCAATCAAGTATAAACCTACCCAGAGGTTAGGGTCGAATCCACAGAGAATATGGGGCTTGACTAAGTTGATCCACTAACAATCATTTCAAGCATCAATCACTATATTCTCTAAAATAAGGGGGTTTTGTGATTCAAAATGAAGAACAAAAATAAATAATACACTACATATGTAAAAAGACAATCAAATTGAGGGACAACTTGGTAATAATATTCCCCATGATTCATTGACTCAATTACCCTAGACAACATAACCTTAATTGGGAACTAACCTGCAGGATGATAACTTAGGTTTTTCCAGCCCTCTTGTAAAGGTGAAGATCGAATTTCACCATGGCGCTTTGTCTGCAACCATGTTTTGCCAACTAACCAGTACCCATTGTCCTGGTGAACCTCTACTTGGTCAGGTTTGGTTGATTAGATGAGAACACATCAATCGACTCCTATCATTTACTTGCCTTTTCCTATTCATCACTACCTTTGTCGTGATCATGATAGTAGGCGGGATTTAGTATTGGCCACCACCAAACAACAATCAATATAAAGGGAAATAAACAATATATGCAAAACCCCAATTAAAGAAATGCACAAAATCTATGTTATTTCAAGTCAACTACTCATGGTTTCCACAACCCCAAGTTGTGGGTGCTCAGATACTCATGGCTATGAAAAAATCAACAACAACAAATGTAAAAGACATAGTTGAGAGTTACCCAAGACAATGAATAACAAGAACACCTTCAAGTTGGAAATCACAAGTTTTTTTTATGGAAGATGAGTACAATGTGATTTTTCTAAACCCCCAAAGTGGGTCTTCAAATTAAAAATTAAAATCTACACTAAACCCTAGAAATATTCTAGAGAGAATATTCATAGTGTGGAATCTGAAAAAAAATTCAAAGCCTTTTTGCTAAAACCCTAACATTAACTATTTATACAATTTATAAAAATACTCAAATAATTAAATAGAGAATATAGCTAGCAGCTATTACATCCCACAAATACGAGCTATAGGGTGACCTACGAGTCGTAATCGGGGGACTTAGCATTTTGGACTTTACTGCTATGACCCACTGTTACGAGTCATTGCTTGGGCTACGACTCGTATACTCCTCTCATAGTCTAGGCCTTCAGTTCTTGGTCTAACTTTTTGCTCACTGTTCCTTGCTACAAGACCCACCCATACGAGTCATAATGAGACCTACGACTTATAGGGTGGCCTCGTATGGCTGACCTTCACTTTACAACTTATTAGTTTTGCTCACTCTTCATGCTACGAGGGCACCTTATGACTCGTAGCTTGGGCTACGACTCGTAGGTGGCTAATATGTCCTGTACTTAAGCAAAATCTGCAATTTTCTCCCAAAATCATGCATACTTGTATTTTCTGCACAAATAACATTAAAATACATAAAATCCTCAAAAAGTCGCATTATGAACTTGCAAAATCCCTTGTGTTAGGCATCAAATGTACTGTATTTTGACAACACATCAACACCCTCAACATAGAACTATTGCTTGCCCTCAAGCGACCACTCAATCTACCTAAATAAAGAGAAATACATAGCAACTACTCTAATGGTATATACATCACTTAACTCTAATTTAGGTACCCAACTCTCATTTTCAAAACCTGATTGCAAAGCTACCAAGAAAATGAAAACATGATGATGCATCTGATAGTCCAACTATGAAAAGTGAAGGAGTATCATCAATCCACAGTCACTAAATAAGTCATATGTCAATCATACAATGCAAATGCCCTCACAGAACCGAAGTCCCTATATTATACTCAAACAACAATCCAAGTCCAAGGACTGTGCAAGAAATCTCACTCTCACAAATGAAATTCATGCATGATAACTAACACCATAGGCTTTCCCCTATACTCAAACTTCAGACTGTTGACTAGTTGGACTCGGATCACTTTAGAAATTAAAAGGCTTGTAATGTAGGCTCATGGGGCGTTGATATGGAATTTTAGGCAAGTAGTAACTAAAATCTATCCTTGAACCACGTTTTTCAACACTTTTACCTCAACAATTCAATAATTATCATTTTATGCTCCCTTATTTTTTCTTTTTAAGCTTTTTCGGGTGCTTTCTTTCTCTTTTTCAGCTATGCCTCATTTTTAAACTTATTTTGCTATAATCCAAGACACTTTTCTTTTCTTTTTCTCTCACCCGGCACATAATTCTTTTCTTTACTCTTTCTTTCCCAACTAACCACCCTATTTTCATTACTTTACCACAACAAAGGCCACACTCAACTTAGGCTTTTAGCCTGAGATGAAGTACATAATATCCATTCCCTGAACCAGGGCTACTTTTAGTAGCCACCCTCAACTTAGGAATTTTCCCTCAATCGAGTTTCACATAATCAAGGATAGACCATGGCCAAAATCAAGGTATTTCACAAAACCAAGTTAGGCTAGCTAGGTGTCAATAAAGAAAATTTACATGAAAAGCTCAAAAATTTGGAACAAAGGATTAACTACTTCATTTGGTAGGTCATTTAGGCATATAACCTTAAAATTCAACCCCATAATACACAATAAGTACCCTAGTGTTCAATCAAATAGAAACCATAGAGAAGAATAAACAAAGAGTGATAAAACCAATACAAGAAAACATAGAGACAGTGCACTGAATAAGTTACAGGTCATGCAGATACGAGGCACAGGTACAACTTGTAGGGTGACCTACGAGTTGTAAAATAGCCTCGTAGTGCTAAGGTGCTTGAAAATAACATTTTGATCATAGATATGAGGCTCAAGTATGACTTATAGGTTGACCTAGAAGTCGTATCCTGGGCTCATATGGTAAGTGTTAAGTAACTATAGGTGATTATTGCTTCCTACAAGGGACCACTACAACTCGTAGGTTAACTACGAGTCGTAGGGGGTCCTCATAGTAGAAAACATGAGGCACCTGTGGTTCCTATATCCTTTCCACAAGAACCAAGAATTATTCAAATTAACAATTAAACAGCATCAAAGTGAAATATCATCTCAAACACACAACCAAACCCATCTTATTGTCATGACCATCCCAAATCAATAATTATCCCGCAATCAGACAACAATCCCTAATTACATTCAAAATATGCTTAAGAATGACTATTCTCCAAACTCGCAATTAGTAACTCTAACACATAATAAAAGGAGTTTGATGAAGTTCATGATAAAGCCCAACAATGAGTATCTTATGGATAGATCATTTTCAAAACGTACCCACATCAACAAGATTTCAATCTCAACATGAGTTCAAAAATTATCAACGAAAAATCATATACGACATATATGATCAACATTTCATCATCACAACCATCCAAAAAGAACAATCATACCATTTAAAATTCATACTAGGGAGTTCAAGTCGACTACACCCCTATTTCTTAGATTTACAATATCATTTTCTCAAAGGTATTCTCAAAATTCTCACTAAGCACACAATCATTCAATAATATTTAAAGATCATAACATGAGTGTGTAAAAATAAATCAAGAAAATTTACCAAATAAGCAAACGAAGATCAAATAGATGCAATGAGAGAAATAGGAAGAAGCCAAAACCCTAATATGTTGGGTCACCGGAAATACTCGCCGAAATCCGATGGGTGTGACGAAAATAATGTCGGAACAGTAAGAGTTTTAGGTGTCGAAAAACTTTTGGGAGAAGGAATATTTAACAATAAGGGAAATAAGGGGTCAAATAAATACTTGACCACTAATATACCAACCCCAATTGACTTTAAAAATTCTACAGATTGGGCCTATAAGACCTCGACTATAAGTTGTAGGGCTACCTATGACTCGTAGGTCCTGGTCTCATAGCAGACCTCAACACTGAGAAATATCAAAATCCATACCTGTGCATTACGAGCCCCACTTACAACTCGTAAGAGACCCTACGAATCGTAAGGTTGGCTCATTATGTGTGTGCCAACTTTAAATCCTTACTGTTTCCTGAGGTATTACTATGAGTCGTAGTATGCACTACAACTCATAGGCCTGCTTGTAGAGGCTACTCCAATTGTAATTTTTTCGAATCTTTAGTTCTTGATTTATGCCTGCAAACCAAACTCAAAACATTCCAATTTCTGACATAACACAACTGACTCAATGTTTTAAACATCAAAACAAGCATCAATCTACTACCTAACAATTTAGACAATCAAAACAAACTCAAAGAAATCTAAAAATATAAGAGATAATTGGGTTGCCTCCCAAGAGGTGCCTTGTTTAATATCGTGGCTCGACTTTGTCATCATCTATCATCAAAATTCTTCAATCGCCCGAACATCAATATTAAACTCATCTAGATGTTTCATTGATTGGTGGATGTCAAACACAACTTCTATATCATAGACCATGAACCAAGTTGACCAAAATCCATATCCACCAAGGCTCTCCTGCTGGCCAACAATGGTTTTCCTAATATAATGAGCACCTCAAAATCAACCTCACTATGAAGGATCACAAAGTCCTTGGAAAAGATGAATTTTATCAACCTTTACAAGCACATCAAAAAGTATCCTTTTTGGCTTCTTTATGGTTCTATCCGCCCTGAGCAAGCGTATTCTTGTTTGAGTAGGAATGCCAAGGCCAAGCTTTTTGAACATGACAAGATGCATTAGATTGATACCTTCTCCTAAGTCACACAATACTCTTGCGAATTCCACATCACCAATGGTACAAGGAATAGTGAATGCACCGAGATCCTCTCGCTTTTGGGCAAGACATTTGGTCATAATGGAACTACATTGTTGGAGCTTTTGTGAAAGCTCTTAGCTCAATGTCTTCTTCTTTGTCACCAAATCCTTCATGTACTTGGCATATCCGAGCATCTTTTCCAAATATTCTAGAAGGGGAATATTGATAGATAATTGCTTTAACATTGAGAGGAAGTGTTTGAATTCGCCTTCCTCTTTCTTTTTCTTAAGCCTTTGAGGGAAGGGGGAGGAGGTTTTGGAATCATCATAACTTTTTCTGGCTCACTTACTTCTTCTCTTTGTATCCCAACACTCTCCAAACCTTCTCCCTCAACCACAACTTCACCATCAATACCTTTATCATAAGCTTCATCCTTAACTATCGGCATAGGGGGATTTATGGTTCTTTTATCACTCCTCGTCCTAATCGCCATATAATGCCCATTATTCTTTGAATTTTGAATCGTATTACTTGGTAAGGTGCCTTTTTGGTGTTAGTTCAATTGCAAAGAAACTTGACTAAATTGTTGTTCTAATTGTTTAATAGCCCGAGTGAGACTCTATCTTTTGGTTTATGCTTGAAATGTCTGATTTCATTCCTTACAAGGTCTCATCTTAATGGTCGGCTGTTTTGAATAACTTGTCAAACATCTCTTCAATCCTTAAAGTATTTTTCTTGGCATCATGGTTGTGGGGTGGAACATAAGGACCATTTCTATAACCATCTCTTCTACCCCATTCGGCATCTGACACTCTCTCCTTTTCATAATAACTACCTTGGTTGTCTCTATATGCACCATTATAGTTGTAGTTCCAACCTTGATTCCGTGAACCTTACCTCCAATAGTCCAAATTGTACCCTTGGGGGTTGTTCTTGAAACCCACCGATTGGTTACTCACAAAGCAAACGTCTTTATCAAAGAATGGTTCATCATACATGGTTGCCTTAGGAGTTTGCTGAGTCATTGCTTGAATACTCGCCTGATGTTGCTTTAAAACCAAGCCCATGCTTGTGCGAAGTTGAGCAAGTTGTTGCATCAACTCCTGATTGAGCTTAGCTTGCTCATTATTGGTGTTTACCGCACAAGAGGTCTTCATAGAACCTCTTTCTCTTTAACTCTATAATCTTTTGGTTTTCACCAATTGCTCCATCCTTTCAGCGATCAATGGAAAACGTTGATCAAGAAACATGACTCCCATGATTATATCAGCACAAGCTTAACTATTTTTGTCAAGCGCCTGATAGAAAATCTCAACCAAGCCATTATTATCAATCTTGTCATCAGGAACCATTCGCAAACATTTGGTGAACCGTTCCTATATGGTACTAAAAGATACACAGGGCAGTTGCTCAAAATTGTTTAAATGATCTTTAAGCTTAAGATTCTTTGACATTGGAAAATATCTTTCCATAAAAACTCTTTGAAGCTCTACCCAAATTGTTATCATACCTTGAGGAAGCTCAGACAACCACACAGTTGTATTACCAGTTAGTGAGTGTAGGAACACTAGCAAACCAACTATATCCAAAGAAAGAATCTATGTCCCCATAACACTTTTGCAAACATATATGACATTATAGAGATGATGGTGGGATCCTCTACAGGTAACCCTCTAAACAAACCATGGTTATAGAGCATTTGGAGTAATCCACTCTACACTGTGAACTTAGCGTCTGCTGGTAATAGTGGCAATACTATAGCGTTAGTAACATCCATGGCCATAGGGTTAAAGCGATATTGATTCCATCCATAAGCATTTTCATTAAAATCCCTAAGTTTTGGACTAATATCCCTTTTGGTGGATTCTCCTCTCTTCCGATATCATCATCATTCACATTCATTTCTTCCTCAACCACAATATCCTCATTCACATGAACTATTTTTCTAGTGATTCGATGGATCTCTAAATTGATTGGAGCTAAGGGATTTCCCTGGATCCTAGTATTTGGCATACAACCTAGTACACCCTTTAAATAAAACTAAACAACAAAAACAAAAATAAAAGTAAAATACAAGAGAATCTACAAATTACTACTTGAATTAACCAATAGTGAAATCAAGTCAAGAATCAAGCCATATTTGTTGGCAACGGTGCCATAAGTTTTTATGTGCACACTCCAACAATAAAGCAATCGTAGTCAAGTATAAACCTAGCCATAGGTTAGATTCAAATCCATAAGGAATATGACACTTGACTAAGTTGATCCGCTAATAATCATTTCAAGCATCAATCACTATATTTTCTAAAATGGGGGGAGGGGGTATGAGATTCAAACTGAAGAACAAAAATAAACATAATGCTATGCATTCAAGAAGATAATCAAATTGAGGGACAACTTGGGAATTGCGTTCCACATGATTCGTTTACTCAATTACCCTAAATAACATAACTCGCATGTAGAACTGTAACATAGGTTCTTCTACCCCTCTTGTGAAGGTGAAGGTCGAATTTTACTATGGCGTATGATTGGCAACTATGGTGTGTGAACTAACCATCATCCATTGCCACAGTCAACCTCTCTTTATCAGGTTTGGTTGATTAGATGAGAACATATCAATCGAATCCTGTCATTTACTTTTCTTTTCCTATTCATCACTACATTGGTCGGGATCATGATAGTAGGTGGGGTTTGGTGTTGACCACCACCAAACAATGATCAAAATGAAGGGATATAAACAATACATGCAAAACTCTAATCAAAGAAATGGATAAGCACTAGGTTATTTCAAGTCAACTACTCATTGTTCCCACAATCCCAAGTTGTGGGTTCTTTGTTAATTATGACTAAGGCAAAATCAACAACAATGAACGTAAAATACATTGTTGAGATTTTAAAAGAAGATGTGTATAATGTGATTTTCCAAACCCCTAAAGTGGGTCTTTAAATTAAAAATTGAAATCTACACTAAACCCTAGAAATATTCTAGAGAGAATATTCAAAGTGTGGAATCTGAAAAAAAAATATTCAATGTCTTTTTGCTAAAACCCTTACATTAACTATTTATACTATTTACAAAAGCACCCTAAATATTATATAGTAAATATAGCTGGCAGCTATTACTTCTAGCAACTATGACTCGTATGGTGACCTACAAGTCGTAATCAGGGTTTCGTAGTCAGCTCTTGGCATTTTGGACTTGACTGTTATGACCCACTATCACGATTCGTTGCTTAGGGTACAATATGTATGCTCATCTCATAGTCTAAGCCTTCAGTTCTTGGTCCAACTTTTGGCTCCCTAGTCCTTGCTATGAACGCTACTCATATGACTAGTAATAAACCCATGACTCGTAGGGTGACCTCGTAAAGGTGACTTTCACTTTGCAACTTCTTAATTTTTCTCATTGTTTCATACTATAAGGAAACTTTGTCACTTGTAGCTTGGGCTACCACTCGTAGGTGACTCGTATGTCCTGTACTTCAGCAAAATCAATAATTTTCTCCCAAAATTATAGCAACCTATAGTTTCTACACAACTAACACAAAAATACATAAAAATGATAAAACTTACATTAGGAATTTGCAAAATCCCTTGTTTTAGGTATCAAATGTGATGTATTTTGATAGCATATCACTCAAGAGAGTGAAACTCAATGCAGTCATCTCTGCTCAAACAACTCATACTCAATTTAGTAACATGCATGTTTTTAATATAAAACATGCTTTTGAAAATAGACTCAGTAGTATTAAACACAGTTCAAAAATGTAATGCTCAAACACTATTTGTTTAGGAGTTTCTTTTAATCAACATCTAATCCCACCACGATTAGTTTGGTAATGTATAATGAAGGCGACATTGTTGCCACGCCTATCCTAAACTTGTCAAGGTAAAGGATGATTAACTATCTATTGGATCTAAGGTAAATGTTCATCTTTTGGGACAAGAGTCGTCCGAACATGTTGTTCGACTATCCTACACTAATAATATAGTTCTGTGGGTTAGAGTAGTTATTTATTTACTCCAACCTTAGTGCTTAATACTCTTCCCAAGACTAAAACATGCTCAACTCATCAATTAATTCACATCTCAGTAATACCAATCAACTCATACCTCAACCTCTTTAGGTTACCTCAACTTAGCTCGTCTCAATGTCTCATCAACTCAATCAATCAAGAGATATTCAATCAGACTCAACTCAGACTCAGACAATCATTTGGAATCACTCTATTAGTCTTGTCATGGACTTCAAGCAACATGTATCAATGGACATGTAATCATGATACTACTTGCTTCTCATGCTCAATTTACTCAACTCAGATAATCAAACTAAAATCTCAACTTAATCCATGTATATATTTTATAAAAATCATTCAATTTAGGATACATGATATTAAGTATAATATATATGCCAATCTCATAACAGTGGTCATGCAATACAATAATTATTTAATATATCATCATAAGAGCTCATAATAAGTGTAGAAATTTGATATTTGGATGATAAGATTTTCAAAACTCAACTCTTGTTCTCAATCTTGACTCAAGTAACTAAAAAGGGCATATAAACAAGCATAATTTCATACTTTAGTAAGCCTTAATTACCATGAAATAGAAGAAGCAATCAACTTCCATCAGTCCTCGCATTTGAATTTGAAACCTTCGCTCTTCTCCCTCCTCTAGTGTTCTGAAGATATCCCTAAGTGTGAAGAATGATGCAAATACCCTTGGGGTTCTATTTTAAGACTTTACTTAGGTCTAAAATGTCCAAGGATTAGTTAAAAGGGATAAGAAACAAAAATACCCTTCTTAAAAACTGCCGACAGATTCTATAAGACCTTGTTTATAGGTCGTACATGACCTCTTATAGATGAGTGATCCAACAGTTTAAGTTAATGGAATTTTTCTTGGAATCAACAAAACCCCTATTACTAGCCTTAAATACTTATATAGGCCGCCTGATAACTAGTAACTCAAGAAACTAAAAAGTTGATATTTGGATAGCCAACTCACGAAACAAACCTATGGGCTATGGAAAATTTTACAGGTCATATATTGTCTCATTCATGGGCCTCAGACATAGAAAATTTCACCAAGACACTTGGGGATCTACGAGGCCTCATTTATGGGTTATAGATCTCTCTACAGGCCGTAGATGTCCCTCGTGGTTTCTCTTCCAACAACTTTTCTCTGTCATTATCTAAGTTTTCTCTGTGCATCTACTCAGATTAGGTGAAAAGAATTACGGGTGTTACATTATCTCCCCCTTGGGATCATTCTCCTTGAATGAAGAGAAATATAGGAAAATTCAACAAGGCATAAATCTCTCTACAAATTATAAAATTTGAACAACTCTTATCTTACTCATGCATTTAACAAGTCAAGAAACTCAGAAAGTAAAACAATAAAATAGTCAATGCATCACATCAATCGTCACTCAGACTCTAGAGCTCTATTGTCTATCAAACTCAAAATTTAAGGGGAACTCATGGAATAGAAATTCGAGCAGTTAGAAAGAAATCATTACCACCAACTCCCTCATCATCAGCCAGTAGGAATAAATGATAGTACTTGGCTTTCATATCCTCCTCCACCTCCCAAGCAAATTCTTCTAAAAATTAGTTTCTCCACAACACTTAGACAGATGCAATCTCTTTGGTTCTTAACTTGTGAACCTGGCAATCAAGGATTTGCACATGAATTTACCTATAGAACAAGTTGTCTGTCACTCCGATATTCTCAATAGAAACAACTAACTAGGGGTCTCTCAAACACTTTTTAAGCATGGAAATATGGAAGACTGGGTGGATGGTTGCTAACTCTAGTGGTAACTCTAACTCATAAGCCACCTTGCCCACTCTCTTTATGATAAGGAACAATATACAATGGACTCAATTTCCCTTTCTTCCCAAACTACATCACATCCTTCATAGGTGACAGCTTCTAATACCACCAATTGTCGACCTCAAACTCTATGTCTTTCTATCTGGCATCAGTGTAGGAATTCTATCGACTCTGTGCAATCTTGAAAATTTCTTGAATAATATTTACTTTCTCCAACCAAGCCTGGCCCATTCAATTCGGTCTCACCCACCTCGAACTATCCAATTAGTGATCTACACCTCCTCTAATAGAGTGCCTCACATGGGGCCATTTGAATACTCGAATGGAAGTTGTTGTTGTATGCAAACTTAATCAAAGGAAAGTTGTTATCACAATTACCCTTGAAAGCAATAATAGAGGCTCTTAATATATCTTTCAAGATTTAAATTGTACGCTCTGCCTAACCTTCAAACGTAAGCCTTCTAGAAGGATATCAAAAACTGAGTAGTCAATTAGGCTCCTCTACCAGAGATGATAGACAGGAGACTCTGTGCAATCTAAAAATCTAATTTATGTATAATCGGGCATAGTCTTCCATAGTGTGAGTCATCTTTACTATCATGAAGTGAGCAAATTTTGTCATTCTATCAACTATCACCCAAATTGAATCATGTTGTCTGTAATAAGTTGCTAAACCTATGATGAAATCTATACTAATCATCTCCCACTTCTACTCTAGAATCTCAAAATACTGAGCCACTCCACATAATCTTTGATGCTCAATATTAAATTGCTGGCAATTCGGGTACTTGGAAACAAACTCAGCATTATCCCTTTTTGTCCCACTCCACCAATAAATTTCTCTCACATCATGGTATATCTTAGTAAATCTTGGATGGATGAAATATCTAGAATTATGGACTTCTAACATGATCCTCTCTCGAACACCATCAATAGTTGGAACACACAGTCTGCCTTGATAACTTCATACTCCATCTCAACCTTTGGCGAAAGCCATCACCTTCTGCTAATGCACATCTTCTTTCAATTGTAGCAAGATGGGATCTTGATCTTGTTTCTCTTTCATCGCTACTACTAAAGATCATGAAGACATATTATGTATAAGTACTCTGCCTTCACCAGATTTGTCTAGTTGAACTCCTAATCGAGCCAGTTTTTGAACCTCTTTGGCTAACTTTTTCTTCTCTTCCTCTATGTGGGCGGTGCTTGCCATAGATAGCGTGCAAAGAGTATTAGTAACTACATTAGCTTTACCTAGATGGTAGATGATGCTAATGTCATAGTCTTTGAGTAGCTTAAGCTATCTGTTTTGGGTGAACATGAAACGACCCCAAAAAGTGCCCGAAAACGTGCCTCGGAAGTGATCAGAATTTTGTTTTCCATATATCTAAAATTCCATTTGTTATTTCAAAAATCCAACTTCATATTATATTTTAGGGGGTCAAATTGAGTAGGAAATGGGTCTAACCCAAATTTTAGAGCAATTGTATCAAAATCCAAAAATCACAAAGGATGCTATTTAGGAGGGTCAACTTTGAAGGAAAATTTCTCTTAGCACACAAGAAATTGATGTTGCGTGATATACCAAATTAAATATCTTTGAATTAGCTTTCTAACGCACTTTGTTTCACCTTATTCTAACTTTGAATGAAGGATTTATGCCAATTTTTGTGAAACTCATTCGTGTAGAAAATGCAGATTTCTAGTGAGCATCTGCGACGCAAACCTATGTTATTTTGGCCCTGTTTTTTGAATTTTGGTCAAAGATTTTCAACTCTTTGGACTAAGGGTTCCCGTACGTATTTTTACCTACACTTAGCCTTATTTATCCCTCATATCATCCTCAATATTCCCTAATATCCTCTCAAACACTTAGACTCATTTCTAATTTAAATTCAAGTCTCAAACTCAAGACCAATCTCAAGGATTTCTTCAAGGATCTCACTTAATCTTCAAATCTCCATTAAAGTCTTCTTCAAAAACTTCACAAAAGCTAAGGTATGTGGTGTTGAACCATTGGGTCCTTCCACCCATGGTGCCTACACCCTCTTTTAATTAATGTTGTATGATTTAAAGTTGATTTTACATATGGGTCTTGTATATTGAGAAATTTATTGCACAGTGATTTTAGTTCATGAATATATGATTATTTTAGCATATTTGAGCTTCAAATCTTGGATCTAATGTTGTAATTGATGAATGTTTTTGATGTGAATGTCTTGGTCACAAGAAGGTAGATTATCCAAGAAACCATGGCAAGGTCTGATGGATTTGATGAGGGGTTTTGATGTGAATGTCTTGGGGGTGTTGCAAGGTGTTGATTAAAGGTTTTACCACTGATTTTCCTATATGATTTCATCTCTAAATTGCATGCTCTTTTACACCCATTACACACTTGCCAAGTGTTTGATAAAATATCCGTCTAGGGTTTCTTGAGGAATTGAAGGTCCAATGCATGTCTTATGAGTTGAATAGTGTTATGATGATTATATGATGATGAAATGATGATGGAATGATGATGAAACAATGGTATGCACATGATGTATAATGATGAGAGGAAATGTAGGTACATGATGACTTTATGATGATGAAAGTATGTTGTACTTGTGTTGAATTCATGAAAAATAGCTATGATGTTGCAAGTTGATTGCCTTGTTGAGGGGGTACCAAGCCTCAATCACCTTGTTGAGAGGGTGCCAAGTCTCAATCACCTTGTTGAGAGGGTGTCAAGTCTCAATCACCTTGACGAGGGGGTGTCAAGCCTTGGTTGCCTTGTTGAGGGGGTACCAAGCCTCAACCACCTTGTTAAGAGGGTGCTAAGTCTCAATCACCTTGTCGAGGGGGTGTCAAGCCTCGTGTTCCTTGTTGAGGGGGTATCAATCCTCAATCACTATTCAAGGAATGGTGTGCCTTGGAGTTGGGGAGTAGTTTACTTGGTCTGTTCTAGACATATGATATCTTTTTTAAGTATGATTTATCCTAGCATGTTTTACTTATGCATCGATCATACATGCTATATTTCTATGCTATGCTTATTGTTTAATGTATTTATTTTGATTATGAATCTTGTTTATTGTTGTATTGCATTCCACATACTTAGTACATTCGAACGTACTAATGCATATTCTTTCCTACATGATATCACCATGTAGGGTTCGGAGCTCCTATTGATTCTTCTTGTGGCTAGATGGATTGTTCAAGTTTGCAGCTCTTGTTGATTCTTCTTATGGCTAGATGGATTGTTCAAGTTAGCCTAGGTGAGTCCTCCATTCCAGGGACAAGGACTATTCTCTTACACTATGTATTAAGATTCTCTTAACTTTATTGTATACTTATGACTATAAGGGTGAGCTCGGTTGTATGTCTTGGCCCCCACCATTATCTATATAATAGAGGTGTTGTTGGACAAAGCTATGTATTTATGGTATGAGTTGACTCTATTATCTCTTGACTCTATGTTATGACAAGTTCACCCTTAGTCCTTTTTGCCCTTATTTCCATTCTTCAAATGTTATTTAATTGCTTTCACAACCAAGGATGTGTAAAGATATGCTATGAGGCTTATTTTGGGTTCCTTCGGGTTCCCCATTAGCCGATCACATCTAAACTCTATGCTTGGGTCATGACAAAGATGGTATCAGAGCACTAGTTTGATAGATCCTCGAAGTTCAACACACCATGACAATTAGAGTCTTATTCATGGTTGTATTGTGTACCACAACTATGAGCAGGAGGTTATGAGATATTTTAGGAAATATTCCCTTCTTCATGGCCTATGTCATGCTTTAGAAGTGAGATAGGGCTTTACCCTCTAACGAATGGTTTTTGGATTTTTAGTTGATCATGTCGCTTCAAGGAGGAAGGCAAAAAAAGGTAAGCAGAAGGTTTTGATTTTGATGGATTCGAGTTTAACTATTTCTTATCTAATCTTTTGGTTGATGGTGGGGGCTTCTTGTGTGCCCAAGTGGTTGTGTAGATCTCTGGTGTCTATTCTCTTGGTTGGGTATATTGTTGCGAGAAATTACGTAGGTGTTGATCCGGGTTTGTATTGCATTAGTCTTGTATTGTGGCTTGTTAGATTTGATGTGGTGGATTTTGATCTTGTACTTGGAATGGAATAGTTTCATACATGTTTGTCTCCATGGATGGTAAGACCCGTAGAGTTAGAATCTAACTCCCTAATGAACCCGTCTTTGAGTGGGAGGTTGTCAAGTGGTAGCAAGGGAGGTAGGTCTATTCTTGACTTAAGGTACAATTGGTCTCTAAGGGGTTACATTTTTTATCTTGTGAGAATTGGAGGTGTTGAATCTAAGTTTGTTGTGTATGGATTTGTCATTGGTGATAGATGAGGCTTTGAATGTCCCTTTTCGATGTTTGAAGTTGGGTAGTGTCTTTTGGTTGACTAGCACACCGGTTATGCCTATAAGTCTCATGAGTAAGATTTTTAGTCCTTACCCTAATAGGTTTATGGTTGTTTTGGTGATGATAATGTAGTTCGTTCCCTAATTAGGTAGTGCATGTGAATCATTTGAGGGTAATACTACGAGTTCAAGGAAGAAGGTTGGGTGCTAAGTGGCTGAGATAGGAATTGTGGTGGTAAGAGGTTGCCTTCCTAGGTTGTGTGGTACCGGGTGATGGTATTAAGATGGACTTTAGTAAGACGAAGGTGATTAGAGAGTAGCCTAGACCTTTGACTTCATCCGATGCATATCTTATGAGTTGGATAGTGTTATGATGATTATATGATGATACAATGATAATGGAATGATGATGAAATAATGGTATGCACATGATGTATAATGATGAGAGGAAATGTTGGTACATGATGACTTTATGGTGATGAAAGTATATTGTACATGTGTTAATTTCATGAAAAATAGTTAAGATATTGCAAGTTGATTACCTTGTTGAGGGGGTACCAAGCCTCAATCACCTTGTTGAGAGGGTGCCAAGTGTCAACCACCTTGTTGAGAGGGTGTCAAGTCTCAATCACCTTGATGAGGTTGTGTCAAGCCTCGATTGCCTTATTGAGGGGGTACCAAGTTGTAACCACCTTGCTGAGAGAGTGCCAAGTCTCAATCACCATGTCGAGGGGTTGTCAAGCCTCATGTGCCTTGTTGAGGGGGTATCAAGCGTCAATCACCGTTCAAGGAATGGTGTGCCTTAGAGTTGGGGAGTAGTTTACTTATTCTCTTCTAGACATATGATATCTTATTTAAGCAGGATTTATCCTAGCATGTTTTACTTATGCATAGATCATACATGCCATATTTCTAAACTATGCCTATTATTTAATCTATGTATTTTGATTATGAAGCTTATTTATTGTTGCATTGCATTCAACATACTTAGTATATTCAAACATACTAATGCAAACTCTTTCCTATATGATATCACCATGTAGGGTTTGGAGCTCCTATTGATTCTTCTTGTGGCTAGATGGATTGTTCAAGTTAGTCTAGGTGAGTCCTCCATTCCAGGGACAAGGACTATTCTCTTACACTATGTATTAAGATTCTCTTAACTTTATTGTATACTTATGACTATCAGGGTGAGCTCGGTTGTATGTCTTGGCCCCCACCATTATCTATGTAATAGAGGTGTTGTTGGACAAAGCTATGTATTTATGGTATGAGTTAACTTTCTTTATGGTCTATGTCATGCTTTAGAAGTGAGATAGGGCTTTACTCTCTAATGAACATTTTTTGCATTTTTAGTTGATCATGCTGCTTCAAGGAGGAAGGCAAAGGAAGGTAAGCAGAAGGTTTTGATTTTGATGGATTCGAGTTTAACTATTTCTTGTCTATTCTTTTGGTTGATGGTGGGGGCTTCTTGTGTGCCCAAATGGTTGTGTGGATCTTTGGTATCTATTCTCTTGGTTGGGTATATTGTTGCGAGAAAGTACATAGGTGTTGATCCTGGTTTGTATTGCATTAGTCTTGCTTTATGGCTTGTTGGATTTGATGTGGTAGATTTTGATCTTGTACTTGGGATGGAATAGTTTCATACATGTTTGTCTCCATGGATAGTAAGACCCGTAGAGTTAGAATCTAACTCCCTAATGAACCCGTCTTTAAGTGAGGTTGTCAAG
>DF360270.1:38752-56470 GCA_000787875.1 Solanum virginianum | reverse complement strand
CGGAATAAGGAAAAATCAGATGTATTGGAAAGCTAATTCAAATACCTACAATTTGGTAAGTAGTGGATCACCTAATTCATTATGTGCTAAAAGATATAAGCATTTGAATTTGACCCTTATAAGAACTCATATTGAACCTTAACTGATTAGAATCCTTTGGTCTTGGCTCAATGTAAGAGATGTCTTACGACCCCAAACCACATGTAATCAACTTTCAATATCTATAAATTGATTCCACCACATTGAAAGCCATCAAGTTGAGGCTATATGTGTTTGAGGAATGGCTCGGCTCTTAGCTTAAGATCTAGTGTGTTACCATAGCTCCCCCTTGGGAATATACATCCTCGAATGTGATGGAAACAAACTTGAAAGGAGTAAAAAGACACGTTTCATCCGTAACATAAATACATCAATGCAACTTAAACATTATTTTCATGAAAATCTCAAACTTATGCATCAAACATTATCAAAACATGTCATTATGAGTATGTATGTATGGAATATGACATAGAAGGGCTAAAGTACATGATTTGACACTATAACCAGGATTAACTTATTGCTTTAGGCTTGAATAGAGTAGAAAATATATGAATATCATTTCTTCATTTCTACATCCCAAGTAGCACTTTTAACTTTTTGATTCCTCCATAGGGCTTTACTAAATGCTACATCTGTGTTCCTCAACTTCTTCATTTGTCTATATGATATCTCAACCCAAACTTCTTCATATATCATGTAACGACCCAACCTAGGGGCGTAGTCATCACGCAACGAATGAGATATCCAGAGGTACATCATCCAAGCAATCTTTAATCATTCTATTTATTTAGGGAATAAGTGATGATCCGAGGATTCTTACTTAGGGAATCATCTCAAGTATTCATAGGCATAATACATAACAATCGCGAAAGAAGATGAGAAAAGGGACCATGCAATAAAGAAACATTAAAAAGGAAACATAAATATTTTCCATGAATGCACTAACTAAACCATGGATGGATGGAACCGGTAATGATCGATTTTTATCAAATAAACAAGACTCCAAAAATATAAAAAAAATAGAATGTAAAAGCCCCAAAAGGCCAACATATACATCAATGTCTGAAACACAAAGCAAGAATGAAAAATAGTAGAGACCTAAACTAAGGACTCACCATAAATGTACTAGTCTCGAACACCTGAAACTAGCCGTAAGGCGGTGAAAGACTACCTTTCTCTACATGGTTAAATTATGTAGGCAAAATGTCATGACCCGAGCCTAAGGCTTAAGAGTGATATAGAGAATAAGAACCTAAGAGTCCTAAACAAGCCTCATAGCATCCACATACACATCATCGGTTCAGAAGCACATAGTAAAACAGTAAATACATAATTCTAAGGGACAGAGAAGTACTGACTCACGCTATGGAGATATCATAGGATAGGGATTAACATAATCCACATAGAACATAAGTATTAAGGAGCAGGTAAGTATGACTCACGCTTAGGGGATAGAAGGGACTTAGGACTTTACACATTTTCACATCTCATCAAGAACATATCAGCATTTTATTAACATAAATAGATAGCCATAATCGTGATTTACATAAGCAAATAGCATAACATAACACAAATTGGTGCATAGAGTTTACTTATTGCCCAACAATGCTGCTAAGTCATATAATAAGACAGGGGCCAAGACATGTCTCAGAATCATCGCAAAGTAAGGACATAAGAGTAAACATCAAAATAGGTAGATAGAAGGTGGCTTGTCCTTGGATGATAAGACTTACCACAAGAAACTCACACAATCCAAGCTAACCATCAAAATAAAGATGAAGATTATCTCCGGTCCCTGTATGGTTAGATCATGTAGGCAAAGAGTATGCGTTAGTACATTTGAATATACCAAGTATATGGGCATGCAATACATATGAACTCATTAAACATGCATTCATTGTTAGATGATAAGGGCATATATATATATAATGAAGTATATAACAAAGAATAATATATCAATATGCCATGATTCATGATACATGAATGTCAAAATATTTTGTACATAACGGCCATGGGACCTCAAAAGACATAAGACCAAGTGAGCTATAAATTAGAACTCTGTCATCTTTCCCATAACGGATAAATAGGTTACCTACTTTCCAAAGGTAGATCCTTAACATAATCAAGACATAAATATGAACCTATATTTGACACATAGTTATGGGACTTGAGAATTTATATAAGGGACCTGGCGGATATCCCTCCTCACAGAAGCCCGCTCGGTGGTAAGTCATCATCCCAGAAGAATACATATACATATATGTGCTTGAAAAAAAAGAGGTATAAGTCTTGTCAAAACATAACCATGCATACATAGGCTTAAAAGTCAAACATACTTCACAATCATGCATACTTGGGATAAAAAGTCAAATCATACTTTATTTCATACTTTCATTCATAGGAATAGCTCCTTCATACTAATACACTTGGTGTAAACACCCATAATTGCTCAAAGAGCCATATTATAGATATTATGTGATCACATTCTTGTCATACTCATACTTGCTTAAAAACATAATCATCATCATAATTGGGACTTAGCCCACATCATAAACTTCATGAAAATCAATGTTCATGTATGCATATGTCATGAATGATGAGAGAATGGTATGGGCAATAGAGATTCATACTTAAAATTACAATATAATATGAAATCCAAGTAAATCCATGAAGAAACTCACATTTAAAGGATACTTGAGATTGCCTATGCCTAAATTCAACATTTAAAGGATTGTGCATATTCAAACCTTCATAATATCAATGCAATTCAATATATTAGGGTTTAAATCACTTTGAAAATATTAATTAAATATAGCCATCATCTCAAATGAATCAAATCAACATTAATTTAAAAGACTCATATTCAAAGTAAGCTTGAAATTCATAATTTAAGAAGTAAGAAACTTAGGATCTTCATGGTTGAAATGGACCATGAATCAATCTCATACACCTTAGATAATTTAGAAGAATCAAGAAGAAATTGATTGGAGAAAAAGACCTTTCCTTGAGCTCTATCACACTTAAGAGGTGTTCTTAGAAGACAGAATTTGAATATTCTACATGTACCGAATGAATTTGAATAAGAATGAAAGAGTATAGGTCTTTTTAGGGGTTTAGGATACATTAGAAAGTCATAAATGGCCCTTTTAAATCACCAAATTATGAGAATGTTAGTAACGAAACAAGCATTAAAAGAGTCCAGGTGCCACGTAAAAAGGTACCACAACCCATGCACATGACCACAGACCGCTACAAGGTTCTGTGGTAGGGTCTTCAAATACAAACAGTTTTTCAGACTAAGAATATCTCGACTGATGTTTCATGGTCCATTCAAAGGTGCACTGATTGTACAATGGTCCATACAAATGACCTAAGTTCCAAGATGGTAATTTTATACTTAGAACCATATTTTAGGATGAGAGCTTCATGAAAAACATCACCACAGCTCATGGTGAGGACCACGAAACCCTACCATGGCTCGTGGTAGGTTGTATAGCTCATGGAAGAGTCGTGGTGGGTTGTATAGCTCATGGAAGAGCCCTTGGTGGCTGCCTTAGCCAAAATCTTCCATAGCCAGTGGTGAGGACCACGACTAGTGAGAGGTTCCCTGGAGGGCTACCAAGCCTCAAATCCTTTTCTAAGCCACACAAACTTAAACACAAGCATTTCCCATAGGTCAAATACCTCTAAGAACTTGATTTAAGCATTAATAAAGTCTCACGAGATCTAGGTCCTTACATCATTTCTCCTTTGGGAATATTTGTCCTCAAATGAGAAATTGACTAAGAATTATCACAAAGTAATTAAGAAAGCTTAACAGAAACATCATAATCACTCATTTGATGAATTGTCCATAAAATTTGGGAACAGGTTGGAAATGAGCCGATTTAGTCATTCTGTCAACGATAATTCAAATAGAATCAAATTTCTTTCGAGTACGGGGCAAACCAACCACAAAATCAATGTTTACATCTTCCCATTTTCAAGTAGGAATCTCAATATCTTGAGCCAAACCACTGGGCCTTTGATGGTCTACCTTCACTTGTTGACAATTAGAACATTTAGATACAAACTTGGATATGTCTTTTTTCATACCATACCACCAATACACCTTCCTCAAATCTCGATACATATTGGTGGATCCCGGATGTATAGAATAATGAATGTTATGGGCATCACTCATGATCACCTCACTAAGACCATCAACATCTAAAATGCACAACTAATCTTGATACCAAAGAATATCATCTCCCCCTTGGGAGAAAACCTCTACCTTCTTTTCTGCAACCAACTTCTTCAACTCAACTAAATGAAAGTGCAAGAGGGGGGGATACATTGAATTTTTTTCTTTTTTTAATTTAACTTAAGCTTATATTTAGATAGTCAACTAGTATATGAGATAGTTGACTAAAGCGATTATATAAGTAAGCAGAAAATTAAAGTTCATAAAAGAAAAATTCAACACCAGATATTTTTATACTGGTTCGAATTCAATGTGAATCTTAGGTCCAATCCCCTTGGGTTGCAAGGGATATCTCTTCAAGCATTTAATAGAATGGTCATTACAAGAATTCCAACTTAATACTACACTAAAAAATTTCCTCTCTTTTTTTCTTTTTCTTTTTCTACTAATACAAACCTCTCTTTTAATATTTTCTTCTTTTCTCTCTCTCTTTTTCTTTCACAGTAACAAATCTAAAGATTATAATAATATTCTAAAGAAGAAGAGTATTGTAGAAAGGCTTGAAATGTAGTAGGCTTGTATGATTCTTGAGATATTCTAGATGCCTCCTTTTATATACAAGGGATGACATTCCAAGGGAGTTAATCCTTGGATTAAGGCTTTGATGGATCCTCTTTCAGAGAACAAGGTAAGGCTTTTCAGGTAGGCAGCCAAATCAGATCTTCTTTCCTTGTTTAGCTCCTGATCTGTATATTTTTATGGATATAATTATCTTCAATCTTAGATCTTTTTTTGGTACTGATCTTCTGATTTATTTGCTATTAACTACTCTTTTCATTAATCTTGAATTCTTTTCATAGTAGTGATCTTCTGTCAATATTTACCAAAACTTTAGTAACTTATCTTCTTCCTTTTGTGTCGAGATTCTATCTCTTGAAGATGCTCTTTTCCTTTTGTGACTTGAATCTGCCAGATCTTGCTTGTATTTATTCCTTATGATGATATGTTTCCTTTTTGATGTATTAACTATGAGTAGTCTTCATTCAATATAATTTTAGCACTATCAAAATTGATCTTTCTAATATACTTATTATAGAATTGATTCTTTTTCCGAGAATAAGACTTTTATAGAAGGTAGTAGCAAAATCTTCTCAAATCTTATCAATCTTGCAAATGCTTGCAGCATTAAGATATTCTCTTGATTGATTATATCCAATCCAAAGATGCTTGATTGATTTTCCAGATTATTTTTCTTTCTCACTTGATATTTGGTTTATTCATTTCAGTCCAAATATGCTTGACTGCTTTTCCAAATTTGTTTTTCTTTCTTACTTAGTATTAGATTGATTCCTTCCAATATTTATGCTCTTAGTACCTCCAACTAGATTTTCTTGGTATATTTTTCCATGTCGTGCTTTAGCTAGATTATTTCCTTTTTGATGTTTTCCTGCAATTTGTCATCAACTAAAATATATTAGCACTAACAATCTCCCCCTTTTTGATGATGACAATACAAGTACTAATGTAGTCAACTTCCCCAAGTATATAATCATATAGTTGACTTCCTACTTTTCTCCCCCGACTAGTAGTATAGGTGCTCCCCCTAAATTCTTGCACAAGGTATGTTAGTCGACTAATTGACTAATATTTAGTCCTCTTCTTCTACCCCTTAGTCATCAGCGAAAAGGAAACAACAGGAAATAATAGGCAATAATCATGCTGAAGTAAGCTAGACAATATTACATAGCACCATGGTAGAAATAGTCCTTAACAAAATACAAAATTAGATTTGGGGATAATATATAAAGAATTTCTGAGAAAATAGAATCTTTCTTTAGGCAATGGTTTTGTAAAAATATTAGCTAATTCATTTTTAGAATTTACAAAAATAATTTTAACATTTTTATTTAAAACATGATCTCTAAAAAAATGATGCTTGATATCAATGTGCTTTGCCCTAAAGTGATGCATAGGGTTTTTAGTCAAAACAAATGGCGCTAGAATTATCACAAAGTAATTAAGAAAGCTTAACAGAAACATCATAATCACTCATTTGATGAATTGTCCATAAAATTTGGGATCAGCATAGTCCAATGACTACATACTCAGCTTCTGTGATAGAGATAGATATGTCATTTTATTTCTTGCTATTCCAGGAGACTAGGGAGTTTCTAAGGAATTGACAAGACTCACTGGTGCTTTTGTGATCCACTTTATAACCTGCATAATCTGCATCTGAAAACCCATAAAGATTAAGAGTAGAAGATCTTTCATACCATAGCTTAAAAGAGATTTTTCCGACCAAAGACCAATTTTTCTTTTAACAACAGTTAAATGAGACTTCTTAGGAGCATATTGAAATTAGCACATTTACACATAGTAAACATAATGCCAGGACGACTAGCAGTGAGATAAAATAAAGATCCAATCATACCTCTATACTTGGATTCATCAACACTTTTACCATTAGGATCAAGATCCAAATTCCAGGAGGGACTCATGGGAGTGCTAATGGTTTTAGCATTTTCCATACCAAATTTTTGCACAAGTTCCAAAGTACACTTACTTTGACAAATGAGTATCCCTTGATCTGTTTGAGAAATTTGACGTCCCAAAAAGAAAGTTAGTTCACCCATTATACTCATTTCAAATTCACTTTGCATAAGATTGGCAGTCTTTGCACAAATCAGGGTTTGTACTTCCAAAAATAATATCATCAATACAAATTTGAACAATAATACTATCAGAGGAAGATTTTTTGACAAACAAAGTGGTGTAAATGCTTCCTCGTGAGAAACCATGAGATAAAAGAAATATGCTTAAGCACTCATACCAAGCTCTAGGAGCTTGTTTAAGTCCATAAAGAGTTTTTGACAATTCAAACACATGGTAAGGAAAATCAGGGTTTTCAAATCCTTGAGGTTGTTTTACAAAAACCTTTTCTTCAATAAATTCATTTAAAAAGGTACTTTTAATGTCCATTTGAAAAAGTTTAAAACCCTTAAAAGTAGCATAAGTAAGAAGAATGCGAATAGACTCTAACCTTGCTACAGGAGCGAAAGTCTCATTGTAGTCGACTCTTTCTTGTTGAGAGTAACGTTGAGCTATGAGTCTTTCTTTATTTTTAGTTACTTCTCCAGGCTCATTTAGCTTATTTCTAAATTCCCATTTTGTTCCAATGATAGTGACATTTTCAGGTCTAGGAATTAAGGTCGAAACTTGATTCTTTTCAAATTGATCCAGCTCTTCCTTCATTGCATTTACCGGTGCATTGTCTTTCAGAGCTTCTTCGACCTTCTTCGGTTCAAGTTGATATATAAGAGCAATTTTGGCATTTTTTTTGTTGGATGCCCTTGTTCCTATTCAATCATTAGCGTCACCAATGATAAACCTTTTAGGGTAGTCAGGCTCATTTCTCTATTCATTAGGAATAGATTTTGCTACTGGTTGACTTTCTTCAACAGTAGTCGACTTGTCCACAACTACATTTGAAGTTGTTCAATTACTATTAGTAGCATCTTCATCATCAAAACTGCATCTTTTCTTAGGAATAAGGTTAGATTCATTGAAAACAATATGTATGGACTCTTCTACAGATGAAGTACGCTTGTTAAAAGTTTGATATGATCTACTAGTGTTAGAGTAACCAAGAAAGATACCTTCATCATTGCGAGGGTCGAATTTACCTAGATTATCCTTATTATTGTTGTGAACAAAACATTTGCATCCAAATAGATGAAAGTAATAGATGTTTCGTTTCTTCTCATTCCATAGTTCATATGGAATCCTCTTGAGAATGGGCCCGATTAGACACCTGTTAAGAATATGACAGGTTGTACTTACCATTTCTGCCTAGAAATGGTAAGAAAGAGAGTGTTCACATATCATAGTTCTAGCCATGTCTTGAAGAGTTCTGTTCTTCCTCTCAGCGACTCCATTTTGTTGAGGAGAGCAAGGAGCAGAGAAGTTGTATGAGTACCTTTCTTCATTACAGAAGTTTTCAAAGGCTCTGCTTTCAAATTCTCCTCCATGATCACTTCTGATAGATTTAATATAGTAATCTCTCTGTACTTTCTCAAAAACAAACTCAAAATTCTTTAAAGTATCATCTTTGTTAACTAAAAACATAACCCAAGTAAAATGAAAATAGTCATCAACAATAACAAAGGCATACCTTTTATCACCAATACTAGCAATTCTAGTTGGACCAAAAAGATTTATGTGAAGAAGTTAAAGATGTTTTATAGTAGAAACAATATCTTTTAATGGAAGGAGTTCCTTGTTTGCTTACCCATTTGACAAGCGTCACAGATGTGATCCTTTGTGTAATTCAACTTTGGCAGTCAAATTACCAATTCCAGTCTTCCAAGCTTCTCAATTAATCTAATGTTTGTATGGCCTAACGTTTTATGCCAAATCCATGGATCCTCATAAATGGATGGAGGACAGTGATTTGTGGATTCTTTAACTGAGTCGAGAATGAAAACATTCTTGTCCCTGATTCCAGGGATAATTTCCTTTCATGATGCATCTTCAATAATGCATCCAGCTTTCTTGAATCTTACTTCCAAGTCAGAATCACACAGTTAACTAATGCTCAGCAACTTGTACCTTCAAACCCTTCACAAGATTAATATTATTAATATCACAAGATTTATTTAAAAAGAAGGTACCAATACCAATGAAAGTTCTAGTCGAGTTATCTCTAAATTGAATTTTTTTCACCATTAAAATCAGCAATAGATTTAAACAGATTTTTTTTGCCTGTCATGTGATTTGAACATCCGCTATCAAGATACCACTTCCCTTTTGATTTCAAGCAGAGTTCCTACAAAACAAAATTACTTGTCTTTAGGTACCCAATTGGTTTTTAGTCCTTTTTAGTTAAAGGTGTTTTTGACTTTCCAAACTATGTTTGATGGTTTGGAGAGATGAAATTTGGATTGACAATAAGAATGACTAGGTTTACCACAATAGTAACATGAGACTTTACCAGTTTTATCAGATCTAGACAGACTATGATCACTTTGAGAGTATCAATTGGTATGACCCAGTTGACTTAAATTCTTTGTTAGAGCTAACAGATTTTCAAGCATTTTTAAGAGATTTTTAAATTCAAGGTTTACTTCATCCAAAAGATCTCTTTCAACTGCATAAACTTCAAGTTTGATTTCCAGAGCTCATTTTTCATCTTGAATGGTTCTAAGGTTCTCAAAGGATCTTTTTAGGTCTGTGATGGCATGATCTAGTTATGCTCTTAAATCATGACAATTTTTGCAAAATTCAGATTTTACTTGATTGGATTCGCTAATAGCCATGAAGCACACATTACTAGATTCATTTTGATCTTATTCATATATGTCTTTATCACTCTAGATGCTAAGTGCTTTGTTTCTTTCATATCATTAATGAAATGTTCTCTATGCTTCAGAACACTCATTTGCAATGCCTAAGTTTGCCACATTCATAGCACCTGTCATCGTTTCTATTGCAGTTAGTAATTTATTTATTTATTTCTTGAGTTATTTGACTTACCTTTTTTGATTTCCGTCACATCTGAAGGTTCCCATGACTAATTTTGTGATTAGTGCAAATTCATCCTCATTGAATTCATCATCATCTTCTTGAATGTTATCGGTTGCTTTGAAAGTGACAAATTTCTTATTCTTATCTTCTTTTTCCTTTTTGTTAAGCTGAGTTTTCTCAAAAGTCATTAGATCTCCTTGTACTTCATTATAGGTTAAGTACTTTAGATCTATGCTTTCTAGTGCAACGACCTTGGTATACCATGGAGGAGGGAAACTTCTAAGAACTCTCTTTATATTTTCTATGGGAGTATATTCTTTTCCTTCAGCCTTAAGTTTTCCAATAATTTTGCTCAGTCATGCAAACATACTCTTAACAAATTCTTCTTCTTTCATCTGGAACAATTTATATTCATAAACAAGGAGACTGACAATGGTTTCTTTTACTTTGTCAATTCCTTTATAAGTTACCTTCAATTTTTCCCGCATCTCTTTAGCAGTTTCACAACTAGAGATTTTTTCATATTCTTCCCCACTGATAGCATTGTAAAGGTCATTTTTGGCTTTAGAATTTATCTGAATAATCTCTATTTGTTCATTAGTGTAGTTTTCCAGACTAGAAATAACAGGAGCCTGACTTCCTTTCGAGCTTGATGTACTTCCATTTGTTTGTTTGGTTGTGGGGATGGGAATGTCACCAAGTTTGATAACCTTCAAAACTTTCCCATCATAGGACTTGATGAAGGTCTCCATTCTGATATGAGAAATACTTTCCATTAAAATAAGGAGGTCTAATTTTAGAATTCCCTCTTAAAACAGTGCACCAATGGTTTGATTCTGATTTGCCATGATCTTTTTCTAACCTATTGTTAGACAGAAAAATATTATGAGACTAGACTCTCATACCAATTTAAAGTGCAAGAAGGGGGGTGAATTGAATTTTTTTCCCTTTTTTTTTAGCATAAGCCTATATTTAGATAGTCAACTAGTATACAAGATAGTTGACTAAAGCGACTATATAAGTAAGCAGAAAATTAAAGTGCGTAAAATAAAAATTCAACACCAAATATTTTTATACTAGTTCAGATTCAATATGAATCCAAGGTCTAGTCCCCATGGGTTGCAAGTGATATCTCTTCAAGCCTTTGGTAGAATGGACATTATAAGAATTCCAACTTAATACTACACTTAAATTTTTCCTCTCTTTTTTTTTTATTTTTTTTTTCTGTTGATGCAGACTTCTATTTCAATTTTTTCTTCTTTTCTCTCTATTTTTCTTTCACAGTAACAACTCTACAGATTACAATGATTTTCTAAAGATGAAGAGTATTGAAGAAAGGCTTGAAATGCAGTTGGCTTGTATGAGTCTTGAGATATCCTAGATGCCTCCTTTTATGTAGAAGAGATGGCATCCTAAGGGAGTTGATGGATCCTCTTTCCGAGAATCGTCGATGAAGGCGTGTAGGTGCACTATTCCGTGGTAGGGATTGTAACTTTCCATAAATTTCCCATTTGTCACTCAACGACGGAACCTTGCTTATAGGTAGCCAGATCAGATCTTCTTTCCTTTTTAGCTCTTGATCCGAATCTTTTATGGATATAATTATCTTCAATCTTGGATTTTTTTCTTGGTTTTGATCTTCTGATTTATTTGCTAAATCTTTAACCAATATTTTTATTAATCTTGAATTCTTTTCATGGTAGTGATCTTTTGTCAAATATGTGATTGATTTTCCAAAACTTTAGTAACTTATCTTCTTCCTTTTGTGCCGAGATTCTATCTCGTGAAGATGCAATTTTTTCTTTTGTGACTTGAATCTGCCAGATCTTGCTTGTCTTTATTCTTTGTGAAGATATGTTTCCTTTTTGATGCATTACCTATGAGCAGTCTTAATTCAATACAATTTTAGCGCTAACAAAATTGAACTTTCTAGTCTACTTATTGTCTGATTGATTCTTTTTCCAAGAATAAGGTTTTAAAGAAGGTAGTAGCAGAATATTCTTAGATTTTTCCAATCTTGGAGATGCTTGCAGCATTAAGACCTTCTCTTGATTGATTCTCTCCAATCTAAAGATGCTTGATTGATTTTTCAGATTATTTTCCTTTCTCACTTGATATTTGATTTATTCTTTCTAGTCAAAATATGCTTGATTGCTTTCCCAAATTTGCTTTCCTTTCTTGCTTAGTGTCAAATTGATTCCTTCCAATTATTATGCTCTTGGTGCCTCCAACTAGATTTTCTTGATAGATTTTTCCATGTGGTACTTTAGCTGGATTATTTCCTTTTTGATGTCTTCCTACAATTTCTCATCAGTCAAAATATATTAGCACTAACACCAAAGACATGTCCAAGTCTTGTTTTGCCTTAGCATTAACAACCACAGAAGACTCAGCCCCATTCTGAATATGAATGTCACCATTATTGGAGTTAGTCAAACTAATACCCAATCTAGCTCAACAGTGAACATCTTTTATCAATTCTTTCTTCCCTTCATCAATATGGGCTACACTTCTCATAGATAGACTACTAAGAACATCGGCTACAACATTTGCCTTGTCGAGAAGATATTGAACACTCATATCATAATCTTTAAGAAGTTCCAGCCACCTTCTTTGACCCAAATTAAGATTTCTTTGGGTGAACATATATTACAAGCTCTCGTTATCGGTGTACATATCAACATGAACCCCATATTAATAATGTCTCCAAATTTTCAAAGTAAATACCACAGCCACTAACTCAAGATCATGAGTCAAATAATTTTGTTCATGCACCTTCAGTTACCTTGATGCATAAGCTATCACCTTACCATGTCGCATGAGCACACAACCCAACCCAATTCGAGAAGCATCACAATATACCACAAACCAATCTAAACCATCTAGTAAAATCAGAATAGGAGCCGATGTTAGTCGATCCTTTAAAGTCTAAAAACTCTTCTCACACCTATCCAACCATATAAACTTGGCCTTATTTTGAGTCAACTTAGTTAATGGAGATGTAATGGATGAGAAACCTTCAACAAATCTCCTATAATACCTAGCCAACCCAAGGAAATTTCGAACATTCGAAGGAGCCAATGGTCTAGGCCAATTTTTCACGGCCTTAGTCTTCTTTGGGTCAACCTTAATGATATCACCGGACACAACATGACCAAGAAAAGCTACTTCACCCAACCTAAACTTGCATTTACTAAACTTGGCAAAAAATTTCTTCTCCCTCAGAATATGAAAAATCAACCTCAAGTGATCCATATGTTCCCACTCACTTCAGGAATAAATCAGAATATCATCAATGAAGACAACCATAAAACTATCTAGAAATGGCTTGAACACCCGATTCATAAGATCCATAAACACAATTGGAGCATTAGTCAAATGAAATAACATCACCACAAATTCAAAATCCTTGTATCTAGTTTAGAAAGTCATGTTTGGAATTATCAAACTGTTTCACCCTCAATTGATGATAACCAGAACGGAGGTCAATCTTTGAGAAATGGGTAGCTCCTTGAAGTTGATCAAATAAGTCATTCTTGGCAATGAATGTTTATTCTTGATGATCACTTGATTCAATTGGCAATAGTCATTGCACATCCGAAGTGACCCATCTTTCTTCCTCATGAATAACACTAGAGCACCCCATGGCGATATACATAGCCTAATAAAGCCTTTCTCCAATGAGTCCTTCAATTGATCCTTTAACTCTTTTAATTCAGTCGGTATCATATAATAAAGAAGAATAGAAATAGGTTGAGTATGTGGAAGGAGGTCTATGCCAAAGTCTACTTCTCTTTTGGGAGGAATACCAGACAAATCTTCAGGAAAAACATAAAAAATTTATTAACCACCAGAATCAACTCAAGAGTAGGTGACTCAGACTCCAACTCTCTAACCCTCACAATATAATTTATGCACCTTTTAAAATTCATCTTTGGGGCTTTGAGATAGGAAATAAACCAACCTTTAATAGTTGAATCACTACCCTTTCATTAAAGAACAGACTCATCTGGAAATTGAAATTTGACTTTTTGGGTTCTATAATCTATAGAGGCATATGAATCATGCAACCAATCCATCTCTAGAATAACATCAAAATCAAACATCTCAAGTTCCAAAAAATCATACAGAAGGACTTTATGCAAGGCAGAGACATGACAACCCCTATACTCTTTGGGCAACAATAAACTCACCCATAAGAGTATAAATTGAAAAGGGCTCCCTTAAGATTTCAAGTTCCAAACCAAACTTAATAGCCAATAGAAGAGTGACAAAAGATAAATTTGTACCTGAATCAAGCAAAGCATAAGCATTAAAATGAAGGACTTTTAATGTACCAGTCACCACATCTGAAGTCTTCTCTACTTCTTGTGGGGCATACAAAGCATAGAGCATGCTGTTTTTGGGGGCACCACCCTGTTGGTCCCTTTTGTTGACCTTGATTAACTGGAGCCACTTCGCCTTTCTTAGCTGCCTTTAGGCAATCAATCTGCTTGTGGCCTATTAATCAACACCCAAAGCAAGCCCCAGAACCTTACAAGCACCTTCAGAGGTAGCGTTTTCCAAACCTATCACACTTGGGATGAACTGGTCCACCTCCAACAGGTGCCTCAGGAGGAGGCATTCTATTATTGGCAGCCCTTAGCATTTGAACACTAGCCTTGTTAAAAGAGACCATACCCACGACCACTCCTAGAGTTAGAGAACCCACTATAATAACAGGCTCTCTTAGAATCATTCACCCTCTTCTCCTTGAGCTTTTCCCCTTCAATCTATTCAGCATAAGTCATAAGCTTGGAGATGTCTATATCTCGAATAAGTATAGCCATACAATATTCTTTCATAACCAAACCAGAGATCCTAAAGATAAACTTGTGAATTCTTGCACGGGAGTCAGCCACTAACATAGGAGCATACTTTGACAGCTTTGTAAAGGCATATTTGTCACGCCACAGGAGGGTACCCTGGACGTAACTGGTACTCAAAGATTATTGCTAGTCCTCGAGCAAACTGTTTTGCCTCATCATCACATCTTACTCAACAGTGGAGGTAATACTCAAGGATAACATTTAAAGAAAAGACAAAATTATTATAAATAGTTTCTAAAATAGTTTAAGAGTGAATAAAATACTCAATAATCATCCACTTTAGGTCTATGAAGCCTCTACTCTAATCATCTGGAAGGTACCATGATAGGCCATGGCTACCCAACACAACAAATAAAGAACTGAATAAAATAAGAATAGGCTCCTCCAAAAAGTGAGGGTTCACCAATCTCTGGATCTCAAAATTCTGAACTTCAACAGTGCGTCTATTGAAGTTCTCTATCTCTCGTATCTACATCATGAAATGATGCAATGCCAAATAGCATCAATATGTGGAATGTACTGGTGTGTAAAAAGTTAAAAGTAAATAGATAAGCTAAAACTAATCAACAGACTTAACTCAAGACTCAACTCTTTTTCTCATAACTCAACTCAAGAAATCATGTAAGTTTTTATGTTTGAAATCATGCTTTGGAAAATAGACTCAATGTTGAATGTAACTCAGTTCGAAAATTAGGATATGCTCAACTCAAGTATTGCTTCAAAGTTTCTCTAACCGATATAACTCCCACCACTATGAGTTTTGGTAATGCATAATAACTATGGCATCGTTACACCGCCTGTCCTTAACTTGCCATGAAAAAGGATGTGTCAATCTCTACCTCTCTCTCAGATCCTCTTGGCAATGAATGTACCCCCTTTGACGAAACCCCAACTACTACCACTCCACCTCTCTCTCAGATCCTAAGAGAACGTCCAACTTTTGGGATAAGAGTTGCCAATATTAAGCTGAAATGACTATCTTGTGTTGGCAACACAATTCTGGGGTGACTCTCCTCACCCAACTTGGTACTCAATACTCCTTCCAAGACTAAATCATGCTCATAGATATTAACTCAACTTATCTCCGCAACTCATTTTAGATAAGACAACTCAGTTCTCGGTAGCTCAACTCAATTACTTAATAACTCAGGATCGTCGTCCATGCGATACAACTCAATACTCTAATCCACATCATGCAAGACTCTCATAAATCACAGTCAGGTGATGTCATATTACCATGCTCAACATATACGACAAGATGGATACTCATTACATGCACCTATAAAGAAAGAAAACATATATGAAATAAGAAAATGTACTTCTCAGGTTCACATTACTTCGTTTCAAGGGTTGGGTTCATAATGTCAATTAAATCAGTAAGTAAAGGGAAATGCTAAATTTAGGGTTCATGCATCAATCATGTGAAATACTTTTATAATTCAAGATAACAATGGTTTGACTCATAATTTGACTCAAATAATTTCAAGAAACTCAATCTTATATGAGACATCAAAACTCAAGAACCATGGGATATAAGACATGCATTTCGAACTCATGATTTTAACTCAAGTAAGCAAGGGGCGCATGGATGAAGATAATCCAATTCTTTAGGTACCCTTACATACCTGATAAAATCTCGACTCAAGTAAATGACGGAGCATGTGGATGAATAAGTGCAACTCTTTAGATAGCCTTACATACCTGGTATGGAGTTTGACAATCAATTCCTCAAGAAATTAGCCTCAATCCTTTGAACCCTAGTTCTTTCTCCTCTTCTTTGCTCAAGGTTTCTACTTAGGTTTTGCATAAGGGACTTTAAAATAGGTTTTGAAACCCCTTTTAGGCCAAAAATAACTTACATAAGTTATGGATTAAGTCTAGAAGGGGTGGGAAAAAGTCTAAAATACCCCTCAAAAGATTTAAATTTTGAAACTTCGATGGAACAGGTCAGGGGAACAATTCTGCGACGTGGACCTATGTGCATCTGTGTATTTTTAGAAATTTAACCCTCGTCAAAAAATTGAAAAAAATTATAAGTATGGGTCTGCAACCAGGGTGCGTCGCGGCCCCATTGCGCGCCCTCACTATCTTAGTTTTTAGATTGAAAAATTATTTTTTGATTCAATTACTCTAAAATCGAGTTGAGACCACTCTCCCACCCAGTTTTTTGTGCTGATCACAAATTCAATCTTCGATTTTCCATCCAAACTTGGGAAGATGTATTATACTCACGATTCCATTCTAGGGGCATTTTGATAATTTTGTCAGATATTACATTATCTCCCCCTTGGGATCATTCGTTCTCGAATGATGAATGGAGATGGACATCAACGCATGAATATCAATCGAAAGCTCCTCCCAAGACACACTCAATAAATCAAACTCTCGACTCCTCATCGATCTCAACAGTCTCTCTAGAATATACATCTCAAGAACTTAACTACTCAAATACTATAACTCATCAATGAACATTGACTCAAGAGTAGAAAACTTATCTCATTAGAGAGCATCATCACCTGCAACTCAAACTCTCGTAAAGGCCTACATTTTACCACATACTTTTACCACAGTCAAGCTTAACTCTAAGTTTTCTTCTGTTACCTCGTAAGTTAGTCACAATCCTACAATTTATCCTATAAGGTTCTCATGCTACACCTTAGACATCTTCACTAGCAGCCATCAACTTAAGCTTATAGCTCCTACTCAACTCTCTACCTATCCACATCCTCTTATTTCATTCAAGCCTACCTCTGGGTCTCAAGGTGCTATTGCTAAGATGATCATATCTATACAAGGCTAACCCTCAATACTCAACATTATACTTTTTCAGGGACTTTACTTAAGAGATCCCTAGTCCTTTTCACTACCCCCTATCCTTACTAGAAACCTTTATCATGAATTTTTCAATAGTTTATCATCAATACTCACATACTAACAACTACATATTCAAGCCTATCACTCTAACTACTTCAACTATGTCGTAGAATCTTCAACCCTACTTAACACTTCTACTTCCATCATTCAATGCACTCCCACTAGAAAACACACCATCACCCTCTTACCTATCTATTGGACATCATAACATATCGTCTCTCCCCTTCT
>DF360270.1:19760-35708 GCA_000787875.1 Solanum virginianum | reverse complement strand
ATGAAAGAAGAGTATGTATATGATGTTATGATGATGATAAAAGGAAAGTATGTGTATGATATCTCTCTATATAGTGTTGGATTGACCATAGCCAATTAAAGGGTATGCCTCAATCACCATAGGAGGTAGGGAGTGACTATCCTCTAACCTATCAAGGGGTTTGTTCCTTTGTAACCTATCAATGGGTTTGTACCTTGGCACTAGGGTGATAGGATGGCATCATCACTAACCTATCAAGAGGTTTGTACCTTGGTAACCTATCAAGGGGTTTGTACCTTGGCACCTAGGTGATGGGGGCAACAACTTCACCAACCTACCAAGGGGTTTGTACTTTGGAAATCTAGCTTGGTTCTTTCTACACATATGCTATCTTATATAAGCATGAGTTACTTAAGCATGTTTTACTTAAGCATTGATCATACATGCAATATTGTTATATTATGCCTATTGCCTATTGTTATACATTTTGATTATGATGCCTATCTCTTGTTGCATTGTATCCTACATATTTAGTATGTTCAAACATACTAATGCATACTCTTGGCTACACGATATAACCACATAGGAATCGGAGCTCCATTTGGTCATTATCCTCCTCCACGTGGCTACTGGTATCTATTCAAGCTAGTTGGTGAGTCCTTATGTGCGAGGAAAATATCTATATTCTTAAGCTATGCATTAAAGACTATCTTTCTTTTTAGTATACTTTTACTATGAGGGTGAGCCCAGTTGCTTATCTTGGCCCTCGTTAAGTCCTATGTTTGAGGTGTTATTGGGCAAGTTATGTACTATGCTTGAGCTTTGATTTGTTTCTTGTCGTGGCCCCCGTTAAGTCCAATGTTAGAGGTATTGTTAGGCAAGTTATGTATTATGCTTGAGCTTTGATTTACTTATGATATTCAAGCTATTTAAATATGAGTCTCTCCCATAGTCCCAATTCCCCTTATTTATGTTTCTTACATTTTTTGCATTGCTTTCGCGACCAAGGATGCTCTATTTTTTTAACTATTACACTCTCTCTTCCTCCCTTAGTTCCATTTCCCCTTATTCATGTTTCTTATGATGTTTTATATTGCTTTCGCGACTAAGGATGTGCAATGATATATTATGAGGCTTGTTTGGGGTTCCTTCGGGTTCCCCATTTGCCGGTCACATCTAGGTCCTAGGCTTGGGTGGTGACAAAATCTCTAACTAAGACTACCGCTCTTACAATGCTATCTCCTCTTTAACACTCCTCAAAATTCAAGCTTAGGGTCTAGCACTAACTTGTGCATCTATCACATACGTCTTTAATGCTAACTTACAACAACTAGGTAAAACTTTAGGGAGAATAAGCCCTCTAAAATCTAATAGTTAGTATTCCATCAACACATCCCTTCCTCATAACTTAGTACCACTCACCTATTCAATCATATCTCCTTATTTGACTAAGCTCATAACTCGATGAGTCTCATGAACTCTCACTTAAGAGTCATAAGCCTAATTTCGGTCTATCATATCGAAAGCACTCTTTTCCCTATCCAAGATCTACACTCTGCCTTCACTACCACTATGACACATTGACCTAGACCTCCTTCTAGGTTGATCACACTCCAACTTATCCTAACAATAACTCTTTCTTTATACCTCATCATGGACATCAAATGGTACTTACTACTCTTTTGTCAAGACTTATGGGAATCACATTATCATTACATTACTTACCTAAAAATATACATGAACATAGTTATGAGATTCAATCAATCACCACTCTCACTATCTGGTCTCCTCCTTTCCCTCGTCATCCTTTTAGCTAAGGGATAACAAACTCTACTCATGGTTTACAAGACCTCACATTTCACCCTTAGGTGGTAACATTACACTCTTTAGAGACATAAGCTCCTCTATCATGTGTCACATGGGAAGCAAGTTTTGGAAAAAAAAAGGTTTGGGTATATTTAGAGCTAACTCAAATGCACGATTTATGTTAGTAATAGTGTACTCTTTCTAGTCAATCAACTTAGCACCTTAGTCGGTTTCTCTCAAGCCTGGTGCAGTCTCTCTACCATTATGATCACTTTATTGTAGGGGATCTCATTTGTTAGAGTTTGAACATTACTGTCTCTATTGCCTCATAGATGAATCGTGGTTAAAAGGTTTAGAGTCGACACACGACTCATCATTTATTTCTAAGGGAATAGCTCTATCGCATGATTCAGATTTTGAAAGAAGGGAAATATTTCCTAATGTCCTATAGCCTCCTTCTTATGAAGTCTGGTGCACTACACACTCATAATGAAGATTCTACTAGACTCGACTTCATATACTCCCTAGGACACTTCGACTCGATGCTCTGATACCAAGTTTGTCATGCCTTGGGAGGGTACCCTGGATGTAATTGGCATTCAATGACTATTTCTAGTCCTCGAATGAATTGCTTGGCCTCATCGTCACATCTTACTCTACAGTGGAAGAAATACTCAAGGATAATATTTAAAGAAAAGAGAGAATTATTATAGATGGTTTCTTAAAATAGTTTAAGACTGAATAAAATACTCGATAATACTCCACTCTAGGTCTATGAAGTCATCTACTTTAATCATCTGGATGGTACCATGATAGGCCATGGCTACCTAACTCAATAAATAAAGAACTGAATGAAATAAGAACAGGCTCCTTTGAAAATTAAGGAGGGCTCACTAATCTTTGGATCTCAGAATTCTGAACCTCAATAGTGCATCTGTTGAAGTCCTCTATCTCTCGTATCTACATCATGAAATGATGTAGTACCAAATTGCATTATTATGTGGAATGTACTGGTATGTAAATAGGCTAAATGTAAATAGATAAATCTCAAACTAATCAATAGACTCGACTCAAGACTCAACTCTTCATCTCATAAGTTAACTTAAGAAATCATACAAGTTTTTCAGTTTGAAATCATGCTTTAGAGAATAGACTCAGTGTTTAATGCAATTCAGTTCGAAAATTAGGATATTCTTAACTCAGGTGTTGCTTGGAAGTTTCTCTCACCTACATAACTCCCACCACTATGCGTTTTGGTGATGTACAACAAATATGGCATTGTTGTATCGCTCATCCTTAACTTTCCTTGGAAAAGGATGTGTGAACCTCTACGTCTCTCTCTTGGATCCAAAGAGAACGTCTAACTTTTGGGACAAAAATCACCAATATTATGCTAAAACAACTATTCTACGCTGGCAATACAGTTCTAGGGTGACTCTTCTCACCTAACTCGGTGCTCAATAATCCTTCCAAGACTAAATCATGCTTATAGAAATTAACGCAACTTATTTCTATGACTCATCTCAAACAAGTCAACTCAGTTCTCGGTAGCTCAACTCAATTACTCAATAACTCGGGACCATCGTCCATGTAATACAAATCAAGTCTCTAGTCCACACCATGAAAGACTCTCATAAATCATGGTCAGGTGACATCATATTAGCATGCTCAGCATATACGACATGATGGATACTCATTACATGCACACATAAAGTAAGAAAACATACATGAAACAAGAAAATGTACTTCTCAGGTTCATATTACTTTATTTCAAGGGTTGGGTTCACAATTTCAATTAAATCAATAAGTAAGAAGAATACTAAAATTAGGGTTCATGCATCAATCATGTGAAATACTTTTATAATTCAAGATAACAATGGTACAACTCATAATTTGACTCAAATAATTTGAAGAAACTCAATCTTGTATGAGAAATTAAAACTCAAGAACCGTGGGATTTAAGACATATGATTTATACTCATGATTTTAATGCAAATAAGCAATAGGGCGCATGGATGAACATAATCCAATGCTTTAGGTAGTCTTATATACCTGGTATGGAGTTTGACAATCAATTCCTCAAGAAATTAGCCTCAATCCTTTGAACCCTAGTTCTTTGTCCTCTTCTTCGCTCAAGGTTTCTACTTAGTTTTTGCATTAGGGACTTTAAAATAGGTTTTGAAACCATTTTTTAGCCAAAAATAGCTTATATAGGTCATAGATTAAGTCTAGAAGGGGTGAGGAAAAGTCTAGAATACCCCTCAAAAGATTTAAAATTTTGAACTTCAGTGGAACAGGTTCTCCATGCAGACCTGTCGTGCACCTGTATATTTTTAGAAATTCAACCCCCATCGAAAAATTGAAAAAATTGTAAGTGTGGGTCTGCGACCAAGGTGCATTGTGGGCCCATCGCAACCCTCACTATCTCGATTTTCAGATCAAAAAGTTATTTTTTGATCTGGTTGCTCTAAAATCGGGTTGTGATGACTTCCCCATCTAATTATTTATCTTGATCATAAATCTCATCTCAAATTTTCCATCCGAGCTTGGGAAGATGCGTTATGCGCATGATTCGATTCTAAGGGCATTTTGGTAATTTTACTAGGTGTTACAATATTACGTCTCACTCATACCACCCTGTTTAAGGTTGATAAATTCTATCATTTTGGCCTGTCTAAGCTCAAAAGAAAGTAAACGCTCCAGATAGGAAAACTTAAACTCTTTCCAACAAACCCCATCATCATCAACCCTCTCTACCAACTATCAGTTGTACCACACATGAGCCACATCCTTCAATAGATTGGTAACTAGTTCAGCTTTCTCTTCTGAAGTGACCCCTATAATAGTCAACACTTTAGAGAGTTCATCAATGAAGTCTTGAGTATCCTCATTAGCTTTTGACCCACAACAAACTCCAGAGCATTCATCTGAGTAAAATATCTCACTCTATAGTCGAAGTGGATATATGAGGAAGAGGATTGGCCTACCTAGTCTAGTTGTTTACCACTTGGGCAAGCATGGCAAAGGCATTCCAACATTCATCTTAAGTAATTGGCTCTCCTATAGGCTCTTCAGAGTCTTGGTCCTCATTAATCAAGGCTTGCCTTGGTAGAGGGGCTCTTCGTGGAGACATCTTCAGTAAGGCAACAAGGATATCATCAATGTTAAGAAGTCTTAAGACATGGTTCATAGCATGACATAAGACATGAAAAAGTGAGACAATTCCTAAAATGATATTATAGCTTCAACTCATAGATATGGTGCACTTCACACCGATGAATAGGAATCTATTCGATGCAAAATGTTGGACTCTGAGGATTATTTATAAACTTAGTGCTCTGATACTAAGCTTGTCATGACCTGAGCCAAATGCCTAGGAGTAACATGGTGAATACAAACCGCAGAGTCCCCAAACAAGCCTCATAGCATCTATATACACATTATCAATTCAGAAGCATGTAGTAAGATAGTAAACACATAGTTCTAAGGGAAGAGAAAGTACAACTCACACTATGGGGATATCATAGTGATAGGGATTAACATGATCCACATAGCACATAGTATATAAGAACTAAGGGGCGGGTAAGTATGACTCATGCTATGGGGATAGCAGGGACTTAGGACTTTCCACATTTCCATATCTCACTAAGAACATATAATCACTTCATCAACATTAATAGATTGCCATAATTGTGATCTACATAAGCAAATAGCATAACATAACATAAATCCATACATAGAGTTTACATGTTGTCCAATAATGCCTCTAAGTCATAGAATAGAATGGGGGCCAAAACATGTCCCCTCTCACCCTCAAAGCAAGGACATAAAACTAAATAGTAAAATAAGTATAAAGAAGGTGGCCTATCCTTAGATGGTAAGACTCACCATAAGCAACTCTCACAATCCAAGCTAACTATCAAGAGGTAAATGAAGATAGTCTCTGGTCCCAACATGGTTAGATCATATAGGCAAAAAGTATGTATTAGTACGTTTGAATATGCTAAGTATGGGGGCATGTAATGCATATGAACTTATTAAACTAGTATTCAATGTTAGATGACTAGGGCACATATATAGAATAAAGTATATAACAAAGAATAATATATCAATATGCTAAGAAATCCATGATGCATGGATGTCAAAATACTTTGTACAAAATTGGGGTGGGACCTTAGCCAACATAAGACCAAGTGAGTTATAACTTGAAACTCTATCGTCTTCCCCACAATGGATAAATAGGTGACCTACTTTCCAAAGGTAGATCCTTAACGTAATCATCTCTTAAAAGGAGCACAAACATGAACCTATGTTTAGCACATAGTTATGGGACTTGAGAATTTATATAAGGGCCTTGGAGATATCCCACCTCACATAAGCCCGCTCGGTGCTAAGTCATCATCCCACAAGAATATATATACATATACGTGCATGAAAAAAAGGAGGCATAAGTGTTGTCAAAATATAATCATGCATATATAGGCTTAAAGTCAAACATACTTCATAGTCATACACACATAGGATAAAAAGACAAATCATACTTTATGTCATACTTTCATGCATAGGAATAGCTCCTTTATTGTCACGACCCAAACTAGGGCTCAGATGTGACACGGCGAATGAGAAACCGAAGGAACTTCAAACAAGCCTCTTAGCATATCATACACACACCCTTGCTCAAGAAAGCAATTAAACAGCAGCAAGAGAGTAAAAATAGGGATAAAGGGACTAAGGGAATTCTTTGATAGCATAAAATATCAAAGAGTCAAAAGAGTCAAAGCTCAAGCATAATTATATCATTACTTCCAACAACACCTCTAAACATAGATTTGAGCGGGGGCCAAGAAAATTTTTGGGAACACCCTCATAGTATCAAGAGCTCAACATAAAGACATATCAAAGACAAGAGAAACATAGCTAGTGTCCCCGAACTTGAGGACTCACCAAAATTCTTCTTCACAATGTTAAACTAGCCACGTGGAGGAGGATAGTCAAATGGAGCTCCGGTTTCCTACATGGTAACATCATGTAGGCATGGAGTATGTATTAGTATATTTGAATATACTAAATATGTAGGATGCAATGCAATAAAAGATAGGTAACGTGATCAAAATGTATAATTATAAGCAATGGATAAGCATAGTAATAATATGACATGTATTATCAATGCATGAAGTAAACATGCTTGTAAATAATTCAAATTTCATAGAACATAGTACATAAGTGTGGCAGGAGACCTTAGCTGACATAGAATAAAACCAAGCGAGCTACAACTTGGAATCTTGATGATTACCCCTCACCAGTAAAGAGGTGGTCTACTTACCAAGGTAAACCATACTTCAAACTTACTAGAATATGACTCAATTTCGTATGAAGTAACCTTCTTTATGGGAGCATGACCCAATTTCGGAAAGCATTTCATTAAGACACTTCACCTTATGGGAACACGACCTAATTTTGAGAAGAACCTCAAGAGAAAGTGTACTAAATAGATCCTTTAGTAAAGCAAGGTTAAAACATCATCCTATGGTGGCACATAGTTCTAGGAAAGAGAGCATCCCCTCAATCCATCAATGCTAAATCTAATTCCATGGAATATGTAAAATAATCATAGCTTTAATTACATGTAAGAAATATTGAAACATGGCATGAGTAGTTCTAAAACATCTTTGACCTCTAATGGTGAGCCTAATTTCCAACATACGAATAGATCATCACCAAACAATATCCTTGCATCAACATCAAAAGCTCACAAGAGGTAAAATCTTTAAGTAAAGGGGTTAATCTGACTTTACAAACTACATCATAGAAATTTTCATGAATTAAACACATCTTTAGAAAGCCCAGAATCATCATAAAGGTACTTGACTCATAAATAATCCCATAGATCATCAAATCTTTAAGAATCCTTGAAAAGGCATTTTATCAAATACTTGGCAGGTGTATAATGCTAGTTCAAAATTATGCAATTCAAGAATGAAATCATATGAGAAAACTCAATGTAAATCTACCCACCAATACTTTGTAAAACCCTTTTCCAAGATACATCAAGGTCCTTTATCAAATCTCATAGTAGATCATAGTTCCATAGCTCAAACCGTGCATAGGTAATCAACATTTCATAAAACTCCAACATAGTTTGTAGTATACTTCCATAATAAGAGATACTCATAGATAATCTAACTTAAAAACATGAATTTTGTATACAAAGGAAGGTTGGACACTAAGGGTAAAAGGACCCAATGATTAAAATTCACATATCTTGAATTTCTTAAAATTGGGTTAAGAAAGGCTTGAAGCTTGGAATGGGGTCTTGAAATCCAAAACTTGTTCTAGAGTTTCCTTTAATTTGTACTGGGGTTTTGCTAGAGGCTCTTGAGAGAATTTGAGGGTGCATTCAAATGGAGAGGAGTGAATTTTATAGTTAAGAATGGGGTTTAGGTCTTTAGGAAGGTTAAGATAGCATAGGAAGCCCCAAAAAGTCATTAGAATAAAATAAATTTATAAAAATGGCATTAATGAAATGGAGAGAAAAATTAATAAAATGTCACCTCACTTGAGGTTACACGGGTCGTGTGGCACTCCACGGTTCGTGTGGACTGCCCGTGAACCAACACTTTGACAATTTCTAAAAATTGGAAACTTGGACAATACTTGGAATGTTTTGCCTAAAAGTTACCTTACGAACTGATTCATGGGTCACGTGAAGCCACACGGTCCGTTAAACCATACTTAGAAAATTTTGTGAAAGTTACGAGAGGTAATTTTATACTTAGGAAACTTTTTGCTCTAGAAGCCTCACGGAAGGCCTCACGGCCCGTGCCACACCACACGGTTCGTGTGGCTGGTTGTGGCACATGAGTTGGCCAAAATACGGCCATTTTAGGCCCCAGGCCAGTCTCATGGGTCGTGAGATGCCATACGACCCGTTTACTGCCCTGTGTAGCAATACTGCATGGAGAGGCTCTATGAAAATGGGAATAACTCCTTCGTCTGACTTGGAATGAGGTGAAACCAAGTGCATTAGAAAGCAAACTCAAAGAGCTTTCATTTGTTATGTCATAGGTTATCTAGTTCTTTGTGTGCTAAAATTTATAGCCATTAAAGTTGACCCTTGCACAAGCCAACACCCAAAACTCAATTTAAAGGGGAGTCTTGAACTCATCTAAGTAGTAGATGTCTCTCAAGATCCTAATACGCTTCCCAACCATACGAATAAGGTTTAAAACATAGGCACATATGTGTATGGACTTACGAGGTGTCACAATATCTCCCCCTTGGAAACATTCGTCCTCGAATATGGAAGAATAAGGCTTGAAAGACTTGACTTGGAACATGAAACTCCCAACCATAATATTCAATGCATAGTTTACTAGTTGAAAATCATAAAGTAATTAAGACTCTTGCCAAAATGTGTTCAAATCATTCAAAATATCATATAAATCATTCTAATGCACATGTAAGCATGTCATGCCATGAGACTCCAGAAAAGAAAGGATTAGGACCACTTGGGAAAAGAAAGAACCAAGTGCCTTGGGCGTAAGTAGATTGGAAAAATAAAAATAAGAATGTCGCTTCATCATGTTCGCCCCGGCCTTCCAAGTGGCACCTCGACTTGATGATTCCTCCAAAGGGCTTTGAAGGATGCTACATCTTTATTACTCAACACCTCCACTTGTTTACCCAATATCTTAATTGGGACCTTTTCAAAGGTCAAATTATCCTCCATCAGACCCACCATCTCTAAGGATACAATAATACATGGGTCACCAACACATCTCCTCAATACCCTATAAGGACCCTCAAACCTTGGGCTCAATTTCCCTTTCTTGTCAAACCAAACCACACCCTTCATAGGTGGGACTTCAAGTAAACCTATACGTCAACACTAAACATACGTAGCCTACCTTGGTTCCTATAGACACCATCTCCCCCTTAGGAGAAAATCTCCATTCTCAACTTTACCCAACCTTACTCTAAACCTAGTCAACCGGTGCACTTCTCCAACCACCCTTTTGTCACCACAAAGATTTCCACTTTCCATAATTAACAAGCAACCTCATATTCCTCAAAATTTACAATATCACCCTCAATGAGTCATAAGCTATTTCACACTTCCGAAAAGAAATCAACGTATTATCACTAAAGACCACCACAAACATATCAAGGTAGGGTTTAAAGACCCTATTCATGAGACCTATAGACATAGCCAGTGCATTAGCCGAACCAATAGACACTACCCTAAATTAGAAAATATTGGAAACGACGTCAAAAACTCATTGACCACTGGAATCGACTCAATAGGAAGGACCTTAGGCTCAACATTTCTACTCTAACAAGATGATAAATGCAACCCTTAAAGATCAATTGGACCTTAAGACAAGAAATAGACCTACACCCTTCACTACTACTCATGGACAGGTTTATTAGGGAATTGGGATCTAACTCTATGAATCCTACAATGAATAGAAACATAACATGCATGTAACTAATCCACCCCAAGTATAACATCAAAATCCTCTATATCTAATTCAACAAAGTCACAAGGCAAGACCTAATGCAATATGAACACCAAACAATTTTTATAGGCCATTCTAGCAGCAATAGACTCACCAATAGGGGTAGACACCAAAAAGGTTCACATAATAATTCGGGGCACACATGAAACCTTCTAGGAACAAAAGAAAACATGAAAGAAATAGTGGCACCCAGACCCATCAATGCATAAATATCTAAGTCAAAGGAAATTTTAACATACCAGTAGCAACATCTGGCGCCTCATCCCCTCCTTACCTCCTTTGAAGAGCATAGAATCTATTATACCTTGAGGCACCCCCTTGATGATCTACCCTTCCTCCTTGGCCTGCATTAGAACCTTCTTTTTGAGGACCATCATCTCTCCCTTTGGGTTGAGTATGAGGACAACCACTTTTTTCCCATTCACTACAACCAAAGCAAGCATTAGAGTTCTTCAAACATGGGCCACCATAGCCTTTCCCACACTTTCGATACCTAGGATTTGCCATCCCTTCATCACCTTTTTGGAATCTTTGATTTGGCAGCCTACCATTGGCAAACCCCTCATTGGAAGCATTGAAAGACTTTTGACCTTGGAATTTGTGGCCTTGAGGAAATTGACCACCTATGGAATTTTGAAACCCACCTTCAAAATGGGCCTTCTTAGCCTCACCCATTCTTCTCTTTCTATGTTTTTCACCCTCTAATTGTTTAGCATAAGTCATGAGATAGGTTAAATCCATATCACTTATTAACATTGTGGCACAACACTCCTCATTAACCAAGTCGGGCATACCCATCACAAATTTGTTCATCCTAAACCTCGGCTGGGCCACCAATTATGGTATATACTTGTAGAGTTGATTGAACTTGATGGTATACTCCCTCACACTCATAGACGATTGCTTTAGATTCATAAATTCCATTATATTGGCCTCCCTTAGCTCAAAGAGAAAGAACTGGTTGAGAAATTTCACCTTACACTCTTCCCAAAGGATGACATTGTTGTTCCCCTTCTCTACTTTCCATTGGGTAAACCATATTTGAGCCACCCCTTGAGTTAGTAGGCTGCCAACTCTGCCTTCTCCTCTGATCTAACCGCCATAATGGCCGACACTTTGTACACCTCATTAATAAATCTTTGAGGGACCTCATCCACTTTAGACCCATGGAGCTCTAGTGGGTTCATCCTAGGAAAGTCTCTCACCCTTGAAGCCAGTGTAGAACCATAACAAGCTTGGGCCCCTTGGTTGATTTGATTAGTCATAGAATGAGCTAACATGGTAATAGCTTCCCAGAATTCTTCATAAGTTGCTCCTTCATCTTGAGGAGCGGGAGAAGCAAGTTGCTCCTCGAGTGTACGGGCTCTTCTTCCTCTAGGAATTGGCATGAACTAGAATAGCAAAGAACATTCATTAGAGTAAACCTTACCTTGACTTCTATAGCACAACATAGACCATGAAGAAGGAAAACATTTCTTAAAACACCTCATAGCCTCTCATTCATAGTTGTAGTGCACTTCACAACCATGAATAAGTATCCAATTGACACGGTGTATTGGATTCGGAGGACCATTAACAACCTAGTGCTCTGATACCAAGTTTTTCATGACCCAAACTAGGGCCTAGATATGACATAGTGAATGGGAAACCAAAGGAACCCTAAACAATCCTCTTAGCATACCATACACACATTCTTGGTCGTAAAAGCAATTAAAAAACAACAACAGAGTAAAAATAAGGATAAAATGACTAAGAGAATACTTTGATAGCATAAAATATAGAAGAGTAAAAGGAGTCAAAGCCCAAACATAATTACATCATTAGTTCTAACAACACCTCTAAACATAGATTTGAGCGGGGGCCAAGACACTTTCCGGGCTCACCCTCATAGTATCAAGATATTAACATAAAGTGATATCAAAGACAAGAGAAACATAGCTAGTATCCCTAAACTTGAGGTCTCACTAAAATTCTTCTTCAAGATATCAAACTAGCCATGTGGAGAATGAGAGTTAAATGGTGCTCTGGTTCCTACATGGTAACATCATGTAGGTATAGAGTATACATTAGTACATTTGAATGTACTAAGTACATAGGATGCAATGCAACGAGACTGAAATGACCCCAAAAAGTTTCCAAAAATGTGCCTCAAAAGTGCCTATAATCATAATTTCCATATATCTCTAAATTCATGCGTGATATCAAAAATTTGACTTCATATTCTTGACCAAAGGATAAAATTAGACTCTAATTTTTTTACATTGGTTTTTTTGTTACCACAATGGGTCTGATCCCAATTTTTGAGCAACCATAGCAAAATTTGATTTTTCTAACTTTACACAAAATAGTAGGGGTGCGCAATGGTACCGTGATGTGGACCCATCGTGGACTGATGCATTTTGTTACCAGTTTTCTCACTTCGATCCAAGGCTTTAGGGTCTTGGGCCTAAGCCTTCCCATGCATAAAAATACCTATACTTAACATATTTCAACACCATATCATAAAAGATATTCCCCAGTACTCTCTTAAACACTTAGACAGATAATTCAATGAAAATTCAAGTGTTAAATCTCATTCCAGATCTAAGAATCTCATACAAGCTTCAAGTCTCAATTCAAATCTTCTTCAAGGAATTCCCCAAAGTTAGGGTATGTGGGTTTCAACCGTTGGGTCCTTTCACCCATGGTGCCCAAGCTTCCTTTTTACATAAATCTCATATTTCTAAGTTGATTAACTAATAAGTTTTACTTACTCTGAATTTGACTATGAACTTTGTCGGGGTTTCATAAACTTGTGACTGTTTAAGAATATTTTGAGCTATGAATCTATGATCCATTATGTGTTTTGATGTGATGTAGCTTGTAAGAGGGTATTACCAAGTATTTGTGGGTTGATTTACTTTAAGTTTACTTGGATGATTTCACTCTTAAATTGTATGGTTTTACACTAACATTACACACTCACCAAGTGTTTGATAAAATGTTTAGATTCAGATTCTTGAGCTATCGATGATCTATTGTATGACCTATGGCTTGAATGACTTTATGATGATGAAAGGAAGGTATATGTGTTGATTTTACGAAAAGTATCTATAGTGTTGTGAGTTGACCATACCTAGTTAAGGAGGGGTAAATTGCCTCAACCATCATGATGGGGGGTGGTATGCCCATTAACCAATAGAGGGGTTGATATCTCAATCACTTTGGATAGCGGGTGGTCATGCCCATAAGCTAATTGGGGGGTTGATTCCTCAATCACTTTAGACAGGGGTGGTCATGTCATCAACCAATTGAGGGATTGATACCTCAATCACTATGGATGATAGGGTGTAACAACCATTAACAAATTAAGGGGTTGATTCATCAATCACTTTCAAGGGGTGGTCTACCTTGGACTCCGAGTACTAAGTTTTCTTGGTTTATGATGATGGTCATTTCTTACATATGTACTATGTTTCTATATCAGCATGTTTTACTTCAAGCATTGATCATGCATGCCATATTGCTAATATACTATCTCTTGTTTATGATTATGCATTTTGATTATGTTGCTATCTCCTGTTGCATTATATCTCACATACTTAGTGCATTCAAACGTACTAAAACCCGTATTGTTATGAGAGTCTATTATGCATTTTGATTATGTTGCCTATCTATTATCGCATTGCATCCTATATACTTAGTACATTTAAACATACTAAGTATACTCGATGCCTACTTGATGTTACCATGTAGGAACCGAAGCTTCTCACGATCATGCTCATTCTCCCCTTGGCTAGTACTAGATTTCTTCCCTAGTGAGCTTCCTAGCTCAGAAAGTTGTCTTGGCCCCGCTCCTATTTATGTGTTAGAGGTTTTATTGGAACCTTATGAAATGCTAATGTTATAACATTGGCTTGTTATGTTCCTATGGTTTAGAATATGTCCCTTAACCCTGTATTCCCTCTTTTACTATCTCTTAATGTTGTTTTATTGCTTTCGTAACCAAGGATGTGTAATGATATCCTAAGAGGCTTATTTAAGGTCCCTTTGGGATCCCCATTTGCCATGTCACGTCTAGGCCCTAGACTTGGGTCATGACAAATATGGTATCAGAGCACTAGCTTATTAATGGTCCTCGGCATCCAACACACCACGTTGATTAGAGTCTTATTCATCGTTGTGTTGTGTACCACAACTATGAGTAAGAGGCTATGAGACATTTTTTGAAATGTTCCCCTTCTTCACGATCTATGTCATGCTATAGAAGTTAGGTAAATTTTCCCCTCTAATGAATGTTCTTTGCCATATTTAGATCATGTCTAACATAAGAGGAAGAAGAGCCCATACTCTCAAAAAACAATCGGCTCATATAGAGCTCTAGGATGCTCTTACTCTGGTAGCTCAAGTTATGGCTAACCAAGTCAACCAAGGGGCCTCAGCCCCTCATGCTCCTACTCAGGCATCTCGGGTAAGGGACTTTATGAGGATGAACCCACCGGAGTTCAATGGGTCTAAAATGGATGAGGACCCTCAAGAATTTATTAATGAGGTATAGAAGGTGTTAGCTATCATGGGTGTTAGATCGGAAGAAAAGGCAGAGTTGATGACATACCAACTCAAGGAGGTGGTCTAAATATGGTACACTCAATGGAAGGAGGAGAAGGGAAACAATAATATGATCCTTTGGGAGGAGTTTAAGGTATTATTTCTCAATCGATTCTTTCCTCTTGAGCCTAGGGAGGTGAAAATGATGGAGTTCATGAATTTAAAGTAAGGATATATGAGTATGAGAGAGTATGGCCTCAATTTCAACTAACTCTCTAAATATGCTCCATACTTGGTTGCCGACCCTAGGTCTAGGATGAATAAGTTTGTAATGGGTGTTTCTGATTTTGTGAATGAGAAGGGTCATGCCGCGATGTTGATTAGTGATATGGATTTGTCCCACCTAATGACTTATATCAAACAATTGGAAGGGGAAAAGTTGAGAAAGAGAAGGAGTAATGAGGCCAAGAGTGAAGTCCCAAGGGTAGCTAGTTTTATCAATGCCAAGGGTTTTCTCATGCTCCTAATAGAAGGTTTGCCAATGACTACCCAAGGGCCCAAGATGACGATGGTGTGGTACCCAATACTATGTGTCCAAAGTATGGTAAGGGTCATGGTGGCCTATGTTTGAAGGACACCAATGCTTGTTTTGGTTAGAGTGAAGTGGGGCATATGGTGATAAATTATCCACGTAATAGCAACAAGGGTGAAGATGTTCGTCCATAAGGTCGAGGTGCAAATACAATTCCTTTGGGAAGAGGAGGCCAACAAGGTGATGCCCCAAGGCACAATCGGTTCTATGCTCTTCATGGGAGGCAAGGTGTTGATGAGGTTTGCAATATCATCACTTGTATATTAAAAGTCTTTGATTTTGATGTGTATGCATTGATTGACCCGGGTGCCACTCTTTCTTTTGTTACTCCTTTTGTTTTCAAAAAGTTTCATGTTGAACCCGTATTGTTATGAGAGTCTATGAGGTGTCTACTCCCATTAGTGCATCTATTATTGCTAGTAAGGTCTATAGAAATTGTCCTATTTGTATTTTACAGAAAATATTGCCTTATGATCTTGTTGAGTTGGATATGGTGGATTTTGATGTCATTCTTGGGATAGATTG
>DF360270.1:8883-19673 GCA_000787875.1 Solanum virginianum | reverse complement strand
AGGGTCAAATTTCAATTCCCAAATGAACCCGTCCTTGAGTGGGAGAGTTATGATGTGGTGGTCAAGGGTAGGTTTATCTCTTGCATTAAATCCCAAAAGATGATCTCTAAGGGGTCTCTATCATCCTGTGAGGGGTAGAGATATGGAGTCTAAAGTCCTTCCCATAGAGTCGATTCTGGTGGTTAATAAGTTCCTAGATTTCTTCCCTAGTGAGCTTCCTGGTGTTCTTCCCGAAAAGGAAATACACTTTGGTATAGACCTCCTTCCGGATACTCAACCTATTTATATTTCTTCTTACTGTATGGACCGATGAAGTTGAAGGAGTTAAAAGAGAAATTTAAGAATTTGCTAGAGAAGGGTTTTATTAGGCCTAACCAATTACCTTAGGGTGCACCGGTGATATTTGTGAAGAATAAGGATGGTTCTCTTAGAATGTGCATTGACTACCAGCAACTTAATAGAGTCACCATCAAGAATAAGTATCCTCTACCAAGGTTGATGATTTATTTGACCAACTTCAACGGGCTAGTCAATTCTCTAAGAATGATCTTTGGTCCAAGCAACATCAATGAAGGTGAGGGAGTGTGAAATTCCTAAGACAGTCTTCCATACTAGGTAAGGGCATTATGAATTTATGGTTATGTCTTTTAGGTTGACTAATGCATCAGCTATCTTCATGTATCTTATGAATAGGGTCTTTAAACCCTATCTCGATTTGTTTGTGGTGGTTTTCATTGATGATATTTTGATCTATTCGCATAGTATGGAGGAGTTGTAGGTCATTTGAGAGTGGTGCTACAAAAATTAAGGGAAGAGAAGTTGTATGCTAAGTATGAGAATTGTAAATTTTGGTTGGAAAGGTTGCCTTTCTAGGTTATGTGGTATCAGCGGATGGTATTAAGGTGGATCCCAAGAAAATGGAGGTGATTAGAAATTGGCCTAGACCTTTGACCCCGTCGGATATTAGAAGCTTCTAGGGCTTAGCGGGTTATTTTCGGATGTTTGTGAATGGGTTCTCTTCTATTGCTTCTCCCATGACTAAGTTGACCCAAAATAAGGCTAACTTTGTGTAAACCAATGAGTCTGAAAAGAGTTTCCAAACCTTGAAGGATAAGTTTGTCTCTGCTTCTATCTTGTCTCTATAAGAAGGGTTGGAAGGGTTTGTTGTGTATTGTGACACCTCCCGAATTGGTTTTGGTTGTGTTCTGATGCAAAATGGTAAGGTGATAGCCTATGCTTCTAGACAACTCAAGGTACATGAAGAGAATTATCCTACTCATGGTCTTGAATTGGCCGCCGTGGTTTTTACTTTGAAAATTTGGTGTCATTATTTGTACCGATTGCATGTTGATGTGTTTACCGATCATAAGAGTGTCCAATATGTGTTCACTCAAAAAGATCTCAATTTGAGGCAATGAAGGTGGTTAGAGCTTTTTAAGGACTACGATATAAGTGTACATTATCACCCCAATAAAGCTAATATTGTGGCTAATGCTTTGAGTAGGGTGTCTATGGGTAGCCTAGCTCATGTTGTTAATAGGGGCAAAGAGATGGCTAGGGAGGTTTATCGGTTGGCTAGATTAGGAATTAGGTTGGAAGAGGTTAGTAATGGTGGTATTGTGGTTGTTGATGGTTCAAAATCTTTCTTGGTTGATGAGGTAAAAGCAAAGCAAGATCTTGACCCCTCCTTGTTAGAATTAAATGCCTTGGTGAGAGCGAGCAAGGTGGAGGTTTTCTTCCAAAGGGGAGATGGTTCCCTTATGTACCAAGATAGGTTGTGTGTGCCTAGTGTTGATGGCTTGAGAGAGAAGATTTTTGATGAGGCTCATAATTCTTCCTATTCTATTCACCTCAATCCTACCAAGATGTGTAAAGATTTGAGGGATGTGTTTTGGTGGGAAGATATGAAGAAAGACATTGCCAAATTTGTATCCAGTTGTCATAATTGCTAACAAGTCAAAGTCGAATACCAAAGGCCAAGTGGCCAAACCTAAGATATAAAGATTCCTACTAGGAAGTGGGAGGAAATTTACATGGATTTTTTTGTTGGGTTGCCTAAGACTAGAAAGGGTTTTGATTCTATTTTGGTTGTGGTTGAAAGAATAACAAAGTTAGCTCATTTACTACCGGTTAAGACTACATATGGTGCCAAAGATTTTGCTAAGTTGTACATTCATGAGTTGGTTAGATTGCATGGGGTGTCTTTGTCTATTATATCGAATTGTGGTGCTCAATTCACTTCTCACTTTTGGAGGTCCTTCGAAAGAGGTCTTGGTACCAAGGTAAAGGATCATGTTGCTCAATTCACTTCTCAATTTTGGAGGTCCTTCCAAAGAGGTTGTGTACCAAGGTAAAGCTTAGTACGGCCTTTCACCGTCAAACAGATGGCCAAGCCAAAAGAACTATCCAAATTCTTGAGGATATGCTTAGAGCTTGTGTATTGAAGTTTAAGGGTAGTTGGGATGATCATCTTCCTTTTATTGAGTTTGCTTATAATAATAGCTATCGTACTAGCATTAGTATGGCCCCTTTTGAGGCTCTCTATCGTAGACATTATAGGTCCCCGATTGGATGGTTTGAGGTAGGGGAAATGGCTTTGTTGGGTTCGGATATGGTTATGGAGGATATGGAGAAGGTAAAGTTAGTTAGGGAAAGGTTGAAAATATCCCAAAGACGTCAAAAGACCTATGCCGATGTGAGGAGAAGGGACCTTGAATTTAAAATTGGTGATTGGGTCTATTTGAAGGTCTCACCCATGAAGGTTGTTGTTCATTTTGGTAAGAAGGATAAATTGAGACCAAAATTTGTGGATCCTCATAGGGTGTAGAGGAAGATTGGTAGGTGTCCTACGAGTTGGAGTTGCGTAGTGAAATAGACTTGGTTCATCCGGTCTTTCATGTGTCTATGTTGAGGAAATATATGGGTGACCCAAACGCTATTGTCCCATTGGATGTTGTGGGTGTTGTTGAAGGCAACTTGACTTATGAAGAGGTTTCAGTTGAGATCTTAGAAAGCAAGTGGAGGGGTTAAGAAACAAGGATATGGCTTCCGTTAAGGTCCTTTGGAGGAATCAACAAGTCGAAAGTGCTACATGGGAGGCCAAAGCAGACATGCAAAAGCGGTATCCCTACCTCTGCCATTCTACTCAAGCCTAAGGTACTAATTCCAAGTCCTTTATGTGATTTCAGGTCCTATGTATCAGCCTATATATCATTTCTATGCATTCATCTTTCTGTTGACAAGTTCATGGTGATTTTGACACTTATGTTGAGATTTTGAAATGATGTTTAAGTGCATTGTTGCATTTATGTGTTGGTCTTAACTCATCTTGATTACTTCTCTTTTGACATTGGGGGATGAATGTCCCCAAGGGGGAGATATTGAAATGACCCCAAAAAGTGTCCAAAAATGTGCCTCGGAAGTACCCATAATCATAATTCTCATATATCTCAAAATTCATGTGTGCTATCAAAACTCTGACTTCATATTCTTGATCAGGGGGAAAAATTGAGAGGGAAATAGGTCTAACCCCGATTTTTGAGCAATCATAGCAAAATTTGATTTTCCCAAGTATGCGCAAAATAGTGAGATTGCGTGATGGTACCGCGACGCAGACCCATCGCGGACCTATGTATTTTGTTGGCAGTTTTCTCACTTCAGTCCAAGGCTTGGGGTCTTAGGCCTAAGCTTTCCCATGTGTAAAAACACCTATACTTATATCATGATCCAAGCCTAGGGCCTAGACATGACACAGAGAATAGGGAACCCAAAGGGACCCCAAACAAACCTCTTAACATATCATTACACATCATTGGTCCCAGAAGCAATTAAACAACATAATTAGATTAGAAATAAGGGCAAAGGAACTAAAGGGAAAACTTTCATAATATAAATATCAAACAAGAGAGTCGAGGCTCAATACATAACATGTCCAACAACACCTCTAGAACTTAGATAAGAGCGGGGGCCAAGACAATCAATCGGGCTCACCTTCACAGTCAATACATACATAAAAGAAAGATAGTCTTAATACATAGCAAGAGATCATAGATATTGTCCCCAAAATAGAGGACTCACCAACTAGCTTGAGAGAAATTGTACTAGCCACATGTAGGAAGATGCTCAAGTTGGGCTCCGGTTCCTACATGGTGACATCATGTAGGCAGAGAGTATGTGTTAGCACATTTAAATGTACTAAGTATGTAGGATGCAATGCAATAAGAGATAAGCAACATATAGGGATGCATAAGCATAGGTAGTGAGTAGCATATAACAATATGGGCATGCATGAAAGATGCTTAAAGTAAATCATGCTTACATAGAACATAATACATGTACAAGAAGAGACCATCATTATAGAATTCATAGTCTATTGAGGTATCAACCCCTCAATTGGTTTGTGGATCATTGCACCCTACCACCCATGGTGATTGAGGTACCAACCTCTCAATTCAATTTTCAAGGTACAAACCCCTTGATTGGTTAGTGGATCATCTCACTCTACCACCCATGGTGATTGAGGTACCAACCCCTCAACACAGTTATCAAGGTACAAACCCCTCGACGTGGTTACCTGGGCTCATAACCCCCCAAGTGGGGCATGGTCAATTCCCTACACTATAGAGAAAATAGCATATACATATATTCCTTTCTTCATCATAAAGTCATTCAACTTATAAGACATGCAATGGACCTTCAATTCCTCAAGAAACCATAATTGGACATTTTGTCAAACACTTGGTGGGTATGTAGTGCTAGTGTGAAACCAGGCAATTTAGGAGTGAAATTATGCAAGAAAATTCAATGTAAAACCATCCATCAATACTTGGTAACACCTTCAAGTAATATACATCAAAATCATTCATCAAATCTCACAATGGATCTTAGATTCAAAGCTCAAAACATGCTAAAACACTCACAATTTTGTGAAACCCCAACATAGTTCATAGTCTAATTCATAATAAGTAAGACACATAAGTAAATCAACATGAAATCATGCAATTTAAGTAAAACAAATAAGCTTAGGATTTATGGGTGAAGAGAACCCATTAATGAAACCCATATACCTTAGCTTTGGAGAATTCTTTGAAGAAGATTTGAATGGAGATTTGAAGTTCGGACGAATTCCCTAAGATTCAGAAGAGATTTGGACACTTGAATTTTGAGAAAAATATTAGTCTAAGAGAGTATTGGGGAATGTCTTGTATGATATGAAGATGAAATATGGCTAAGTATAGGTATTTTCATACATCAGAAGGCTTAGGCTCAAGACCCAAAAGTCTTTAGCAACAAAACTGTACAAAAGAAAATGTACTGAGGCGCGCCCTTGGCGCATCGCACTTTAGGCGCTAAAACCTCACTAGTAATCATTTTTTGAAAAATTAAAATTTTGATTCATTTGCTCTAAAACTAGGGTTAGGCCCATTTCCTACTCACTTTTTCCCTTGATCAAGAATATCAAGTCAGATTTTTGATATCACGCACGAATTTTAAGATGTATGGAAATTATGATTTCGGGGCACTTTCGAGGTATGTTTTCGGGCACTTTTGGGGTCATTTCAATATCTCCCCCTTTGGGAACATTCGTCACCGAATTTCAAAGAAATGTGTAGGAGAGACACAAATATGAATATTTCAGTCCATATAAGGATGCAACAATGCACTTAAACATCATTTCAAAAATCTCAATGTAAGTGTAAAATCATCATGAACTTGTCACTTTAAACATAAGTGCATGCAATGACATGAGGGCTGAAATTAAGACTTGAAATCACATAGGAGACTTAGATTAATACCTTAGGCTTGAGTGGAGTGGAAAAGATAATGATATCATTTTTGCATGTCTGCTTCAGCCTCCCTAGTAGCACTTTCAACTTGTTGATTCCTCCAAAAGACCTCAACGGAAGCCACTTCCTTGTTCCTCAACCTCTTCACTTGTCTATCCAAAATCTGAACTAGAACCTTTTTATAAGTCAAGTTATCTTCAACAACACCCGCAATATCAAGAGGCACAATAGCATTCAGGTCATGCACACACTTCCTCAACATAGACACATGAAACACCGGATGAACCAAACCCATTTTACTAGGCAACTCCAACTCATAAGCCACCTTACCAATCTTCCTCATTACTCTATAAGGACCCACATATCTTGGGTTCAACTTGCCCTTCTTACAAAAACAAACCACACCTTTCATGGGTGACACCTTCAAATAGACTCAATTACTAACTTTAAATTTAAGCTCCCTTCTCCTCGCATCGGCATAGGACTTTTGGTGACTTTGGGCTATCTTAAACCTTTCTCTAATCATCCTAACCTTCTCAAGAGCCTTCGTAACTAGATCTGGTTGCAAAAAAGTCACCTCTCTAACCTCAAACCACCCAACCGGTGATCTACAATATTTACCATAGAGAGCCTCAAAAGGAGCCATACCAATACTAGAATGATAGCAATTGTTATAAGCAAACTAAATTAATGGAATATGATCATCCCAACTACCTTTAAACTCTAATACACAAGCCCTAAGCATATCTTCAAGTGTTTGGATAGTTCTTTCGGCTTCGCCATCCATTTGCTTAACTTTGTATGAAGACCCTCTGAAATGACCTCCAAAAATGTAAAGTGAATTGAGCATCAAGATCTGATATGATGGATAAGGGAACCCCATGTAACCTCACCAAGTCATGAATGTAAAACTTAGCATAATCTTCCGCCCAATATATGGTCTTATCTTGTAGAAAGTGAGCCAATTTCGTCATCCTATCAACCACAACTCAAATAGAATCAAAACCCTTTTCTAATCTTAGGCAACCCAACCACAAAATCTATATTAATCTCTTCCCACTTCTAAGTAGGAATCTCTATGTCTCAGGATAGGCCACCCGGCCTTTGGTGCTTGACTTTGACTTGTTGGAAACTATGACAACCGAATACAAATTTGGCAATATCACTCTTTGTAATCTCCCAACCAATACACCTCTATCAAATCACTATATATCTTAGTAGAGCCTGGGTGAATAGAATAGGAAGAACCATGAGCCTTATCAACAATCTTTTCTCTTAAGCCATCAAAAGAAGGCACACATAACCTACCTTGGTATCTAGCGACACCATCTCCCCCTTGGGAGAAAACCTCTACCTTACCAACCCTTTACCAAAGCCTTCAATTCTAACAAAGCGGGGTAAATATCTTGCTTAGCTTTCACCTCCTCAACCAATAAAGATTTAGAGCCATCAACTACCACAACACCCTCACTATCTACCTCTTCCAACCTAACTCCCAATCTAGCCAATCGATGGACCTCCTTAGCCACCCCTTTGCAACCATCATCAACATGGGCTAGGCTACCCATGGACACCATACTCAAAGCATCGGCCACCACATTAGCCTTATCGGGATGATAATGCACACTCATATCATAGTCCTTAAGAAGTTCTAACAACCTTCTTTGTGTCAAGTTGAAATCCTTTTGAGTGAAGATATATTCAAGACTCTTATCATCGGTGAACACATCAACATGCACCACATACAAGTAGTGATGCCAAATTTTCAAAGCAAAGACCAAGGCAGCTAATTCAAAATCATGAGTAGGATAATTTTTTTCATGCACATTGAGTTGTCTAGAAGCATAGCTTATCACCATACCATTTTGCATTAACACACAACCTAAACCAACTCTAGAAGCATCACAATACACAACAAATCCTTCTAACCCTTCCAGTAGAGATATTATAGGAGCGCACACAAGCTTATCTTTCAATGTTTGGAAACTCTTTAAACACTCATCGGTCCACACGAATTTGGATTTCTTTTGAGTCAATTTGGTCATAGGAGAAGTAGTAGAAGAGAATCTTTTCACAAACCTCCGGTAATAACCCGCTAAGCCCAAGAAGCTTCTAATATCCAACAGGGTCAATAGTCTAGGCCAACTTCTAATCAAATTTGTCTTATTAGGGTCTACCTAAATACCATCCCCCGACACCACATGATCTAGAAAGGCAATCTCCTTCAACCAAAATTCACGCTTCTCATATTTAGTATACAACTTCTCTTCCCTCAAACTTTGTAGCACTACCGTCAAATGACCCATATGCTCCTCCTCACTATTGTGATTGCATTAATGAAGACCATGACAAATAAATCAAGGTAGGGTTTGAAGACCCTATTCATAAGATCCATGAAGATAGACGGTGCACTCGTCAACCCAAAAAGATATCACAACAAATTCATAATGCCCATACCTAGTTCGAAAGGCTGTCTTAGGAATATCACACTCCCTACCTTCACTTAGTAATACCTGGACCAAAGATCAATCTTAGATAAGTGACAAACCCCTTGCAATTAGTCAAACAAATCATCAATCCTTGGAAGAGGATACTTATTCTTTATGGTGACCCTATTATGTTGTAGGCCGTCAATACACATTCTAAGGGAGTCATTTTTCTTCTTCACAAACAAAACCAATGCACCTCAAAGTGATTGGATAGGCCTAATAAAACTCTTCTCCAATAAATCCCTCAATTGCTCCTTAAACTCCTTTAACTCCATCGGGGCCATACAGTAAAAGGGATGTCACGACCCAAATTAGGTTGTAGATGTGACACGGCATATGGGGACCCCAAAGGAATCCCAAGCAAGCCTCTTAACATATCATTACACATCTTTGGTCATGGAAACAATTAAAGAATAATAAAAGAGTAGAAGTAAAGGCATAGGACTAAGGGGAAACCTTCATTTCATAAAAACATCAAGAGAGTCAAGATAGTCAGGCTTATAACATTATTACATACTTGTCCAACAACTCTAAACATAGAACTTAGCGGGGGCCAAAACAAGCAACTGGGTTAGTATTGACAATAGGTAATCCAAATATACAAGACATAATCTAAACATAAGTATGAGAGAACATAATCAAACACTCAGACAAATATTTCACTCAAAATTCAAGTGCCAAATCTCATTCCGGATCTGAGGATCTCATTCAAGCTTCATGTCTACATTCAAATCTTCTTCATGGAATTTTCCAAAGTTAAGATATATGGGTTTCAACCATTGGGTCCTGTCACTCATGGTGCCCAAGCTTCCTTTTTACATAAATCTCATGTTTCTAAGTTGATTTACTTATGGGTCTTACTTATTTGACTATGAACTATGTAGGGGTTTCATAAACTTGTGATTGTTTAAGCATATTTTGAGCTATGAATCTATGATCCATTATGTATTTTGATGAGGGGTTTTGATGTAGCTTGAAAGAGGGTATTACCAAGTATTGGTGGGTTGATTTACTTCAAGTTTGCTTGCATGATTTCACTCTTGAATTACATAGTTTTACACTAGCATTACACACTCACTAAGTGTTTGATAAAACGTCCAATTTTGGATTCTTGAGCTATTTATGATCAATTGCATGACTTATGGTTTGAATGACTTTATGATGATGAAAGGAAGGTATATATGTGTTGATTTCATGGAAAGTATCTACAGTATTATAAGTTCACATACCTAGTTGAAGAGGGATAACTTGCCTCAACCATCTTGATGGGGGGTGGTATGCCTATTAACCAATTGATGGGTTAATACCTCAATCACTTTGGATGGGGGTGGTCATGCCCATCAACCAATTGGGGGGTTGATTCTTCAATCACTTGGGACAAGGGTGGTCATGTTGTCAACCAATTGAGGGGTTGATACCTCAATCACCATGGATGGTAGGGTGTAATAACCATTGACCAATTGAGGGGTTGATTACTCAATCACTTCCAAGGGGTGGTCTACATTGGACTCCAAGTACTAAGTTTTCTTGGTTTATGATAATGGTCATTTCTTACACATGTACTATGTTTCTATATAAGCATGTTTTACTTCAAACATAAATCATGCATAACATATTGTTAATATACTATCTCTTGTTTACAATTATGCACTTTGATTATGTTGTCTATCTATTGTTGCATTGCATCCTACATACTTAGTACATTCAAATGTACTAACGCATACTCTATGCCTACAAGATGTTGCCATGTAGGAATCAAAGCTCCTCATGATCATCCTCACCCTTCCAGTGACTATTACTATCTTCTCAAAGCAAGTTTGGTGAGTCCTCAACTCTGGGTACGATATCTCTTGTTTGTATGCTATGTAAAGACTCTTATTATCTAATTGTACACTTTTGACTATGAGGGTGAGCCCAGAAAATTGTCTTGGCCCCCTCTTCTATCTATGTATTAGAGGTGTTAATGGAACCTTATGAAATGCAAATACCATGCCATTGGCTTGTTATGTTCCTATGGTTTTGAGGATGTCCCCTAGCCCCATAGTCCCTCTTTAACTATCTCTTATTGTTATTTTATTGCTTTCACGACCAACGATGGATAAACATATGCTAAGAGGCTGGTTTGGGATCCCTTTGAGTTCCCTAATTGTTGTGTCATGTCTAGGCCCTAGGCTTGGGTCATGACAAAGAGATAGGCAACGTGATCAAAATACATAATTATAAACAATGGATAAGCATAGTAATAATATGGCATGCATGATCAATGCTTGAAGTAAAACATGCTTGTAAATCATACAAATTGCACAAAACATAGTACATAAGTGTGGTAAGACACCTTAACTGACATAGAATAAGACCAAACGAGCTACAACTTGGAATCCCAATTATTATCCCTCACTAGTAAATAGGTGGTCTACTTGCTAAGGTAAACCATACTACAAACTTATAAGAACATTACCCAATTTCGTACGAAGCAACCTTCCTTACGGGAACATGATGTTCCAATTTCAGAAAG
>DF360271.1:42096-64142 GCA_000787875.1 Solanum virginianum | reverse complement strand
CCCCTTTGGAAAGACCTCCAAAATTGTGAAGTAAATTGAGCACCACGATCTGATATAATGGATAAAGAAACCCCATATAATCTCACTATGTCATGAACATACAACCTAGCATAATGTTCAGCCTCATATATGGTCTTAACCTATAGAAAGTGAGCCTATTTCGTCGTCCTATCAACCTCAACCCAAATGGAATCAAAACACTTTCTAGTCTTAGGCAACCTAACAACAAAATCCATATTAATCTCTTCCCACTTCCAAGTAGGACTTTCAATGTCTTGAGCTATGCCACCGGGCCATTGGTGCTCAGCTTTGACTTGTTGGCAACAATGACAACTAGAAATAAATTTGGCAATGTCCCTCTTCATGCCTCTCCACCAACACACCTCTCTCAAATCTCTATACAGCTTAGTAGAAACAATGTGAATAGAATAAGAAGAATTATGGGCCTCATTAAGGATCTTTTCTCTCAAGCCATCAACACAAGGCACACACAACCTACCTTGGTATCTAAAGACACCATTTCCCCCTTATGTGAAAACCTCTATCTTACTCTCTTTTACCAATGCCTTCAATTCCAACAAAGCAGGGTGAAGCTCTTGCTTAGCTATGCCTTCAATTCCAACAAAGTAGGGTGAAGCTCTTGCTTAGCTTTCCCCTCCTACACCAATGAAGATTTTGAACCATCAACAACAACAACACCGCTTTTATCAACCTCTTCCAACCTAACTCCCAACCTAGTCAACTATTATAACTCTCTAGCCACCTCTTTACCACTATCAACATGAGCTAGGCTAACCATAGACACCTTATTCAAAGCATCCACCACAACATTAGCCTTACCAAGATGATAATGCATACTCATATCATAATCTTTAAGAAGTTCTAACCACCTTCTTTGCCTCAAGTTGAGATCTTTTAGAGTGAACACATATTGGAGACTCTTATGATCGGTAAACATATCAATATGTACTCTATACAAATAATGATGCCAATTTTTCAAAGCATGTACCACAACAGAGAATTTAAGATCATGAGTAGGATAATTCTTTTCATGCACTTTCAGTTGCCTAGAAGCATAGGCTATGACCTTACCATTTTGCATTAGAACACAACCCAAACCAACTCCAGAAGCATCACAATATATAACAAACCCCTTTAGCCCTTCCGGTAGAGACAATATAGGAGCGGATATGTCACGACCCAAGGCTAAGGCCTAGATGTGACCAGCAAAAGTGGAATCCGAAGGAACCCCAAAAAAGCCTTATACCATATCATTACACATCCTTGGCCGCGAAAATAATTAAATGATATTTGAAGAATGGAAATAAGGGTAAAAAGCGGCTAAGGGAGAATTTGTCGTAACATAGAGCCAAGAGATAATAGAATTAACTCATAGCATAAGTACATAGCTTTGTCCAATAACACCTCTACTACATAGGGAATGGTGTAAGACAAGACATATAATTAGGCTTACCATTATAGTCTTAAGTATACGATAAAGTTAAGGGAATCTTAACACATAGTGTGAGAGAATAGTCCTTGTCCCCGGAATGAAGGACTCACCAAAGGCTAACTTGAATAATTCATCTAGCCACACGAAGAATCAATAGGAGCTTCGATCCCTACATGGTGATATCATGTAGGCAAAAGTATGCATTAGTATGTTCTAATGTACTAAGTATGTGGGATGCAATGCAACAAGAGATAAGCTTCATAATCAACATGCATAATAATAAGCAATAGGCGTGATATAGCAATATGTCTTGTATGATCAATGCATAAGTAAAACATGCTTAGGTAAATCATACTTACATAGAATATCATATGTGAAGGTGAGACCAAGCTAGATTTCCAAGGTATGAACCCCTTGGTAGGTTGGTGATGTTGCCACCCCATCACCTAGGTGGAGATGAGTATTAACCCTTATTCTAGTTTAGAGATGTTGCCACCCATCACCTAGGTGGAGATGAGTATTAACCTTCATTCCAGGTTGATGATGATGCCACCCCATCACCCTATTGCAGATGAGTATTCACCCTCGTTCTAGGTTATCGGGGCTCTTATTCCCCCTGGATTGGGCATGGTCTATGCAACACTTTATATAGGATTCATCATAAGCTTTAATGCAATACCTTATGTTGGAATAATCATGTACATAAGCTCATTTCATCATGATAACATCATTTATTTCATGTTTCATGCTTTGGACTTTCAATTTCTCAAGAAACTATAATCGGATATTTTATCAAACACCTTGGGGGTGTGTAATAGGGGTAAAAGAGCATGCAATTTGGAGATGAAATCATGTAGGAAAATCAGTGGTATAATCTTTAATTAAACACATTGCAATACCCCTAGGACATTCATATCAAAACTCCTCATCAAATCTAACATTAGATCCAAGATTTGAAGCTCAACACCCTGCTAACACCCCCAATACATTCACATCAAAATCCCTCATCAAATCTAACATTAGATCCAAGATTTGAAGCTCAAAACATGCTAAAACAACTATACTTTCATGAACTAAAATCACTGTGTAGTAAATTTCTCAATATATAAGATCTACATGTAAAATCAACTTTAAATCATGCATTATTAAGTAAAAGAGGGTTTAGGTACCATGGGTGAAGGGACCCAATGGTTCAGTACTACATACCTTGACTTTGGAGAGCCCTTGAGGAAGATTGGAGATGGAGACTTTAAGTTTGAATGAGATCGTTTGTGAAATCTTTATGATTGGTCTTGAGTTTGGGACTTGAATTTTTGGTTGAAATATGAGTCTTAAGTGTTTGAGAGGATATTGGGGAATGTTGGGGATGATTTGAGGGTTAAATAAGGCTAAGTATTGGTAAAAACACGTATGGGCACCCTTAGGCCAAAGACTTGAAATTCTTTGACCGAAATTAAAAACACAGGGCCAAAGTAACACTGGTCGGTGTTGCGGAGGTGACGCGGATGCTCACTGGAAATTTGCATTTTCTCCACTAATGCGTTTTACGAAAATTAGCATAAATTCTTCATTTGAACTCAAAATGAGGTGAAACCAAGTGCGTTGGAAAGCTATTTCAAAGGGCTTTAAGTTGGTCGGTTGTGGGCCACTCAGTTCTTTGTTTGCTAAGAGATATGTCCCTTCAAAGTTGATCCTCCTAAATAGTGTTTTTTGCGATTTTTGGATTTTGATACGATTGTTCTAAAATTCTGAGTTATACCTATTTCCCACTCTGTTTGACCCTCTAAACAAGAATATGAAGCCAGATTTTTGAAATAATGAATAGATATTTAGATATATGTAAATTATGATTCTCATCACTTTTGAGGCACATTTTTGGGCACTTTTTGGGGTGGTTTCACCTACCACCCCCTTGGATAGGCACATGAAGTACAAACCCCTTCATGAGGTTGATAGAGTACAAACCCCCCAATAAGGTTGATGGGTTCAAACCCCTAACAAGGTTGATGGTTACCAAACCCCAACAAGGTTACCCGGGCCTACAACCCCCCGAGCTAGGCGATCGAGGTACCAACCCCTCAACAATGTTATCCAGGCCTCATTAACACCAAGGATGAACCTCCTTAGGCGATCGAGGTACCAACCCCTCAACAAGTTACCTAAGCCTACAACCCCCCGAGCTAGGCTATACACTCCTTTCATCATCATATACATATATTTCTTTTCATCATTATTCCATCATCATATTGTCATTCAACTCATAAGACATGCATTGGACCTTTAATTCCCCATGAAACCATGACCAGACCTTTTATCAAACACTTAGATAAACATGGTGATATCATGTAGGCATAAAGTATGTGTTAGTATGTTTGAATATACTAGGTATATAGGATGCAATGCAGCAAGACATAAACCATTATAATCAAAATGCATAGTAATAGGCAATAGATAAACATAATCTCAATATGGCATGCATGATCAATGCTTGAAGTAAAACCTGCTTATAAATTGATCAACTTGCACAGATCATGATACATATGTAGGAAGAGACCTCAACTGACAAAGAATAAGACCAAGTGAGCTGCAACTTGGAATCCTAATGATTACCTCTCATCGATAAAGAGGCGGTCTACTTGCCAAGATAACCATACTTCACTTTACAGGAACATGACCCATTTTGTATGAGGTAACCCTCCTTATGGGAACATGACCCATTTCGAAAAGGATTTCATTAAGAAGTGCACTAAATGGATCCACTGTGGAAAAGTAGCCCCCCTTATGGGAACTCATCCTATTTCGGGGTGGATTTCATGATAAAGTGCACTAAATGGATCCACTAGTATAGCAAGGGTAAGTAACATAATCCTATGTTGGCACATAGTTTGAGAAAAGGAGTATGGACCCTTAAAGATAGTCCACACCAACATCTAATCCATTGGTGCTAAGTCTAATCCCACAGAATACTTGAAATAACCATATCTTTAGTATCTTGTAATGAACATAGAATCATAGCATGAGTATCTCTTAAACATTCTTGACCTCTAATGGTGACCCTAACTTGAAACATAAAAATAGATTATAATCATACATGAACCCTTGCTTTAACATGAATGGCTCACACAAGGTAAAATCTTGAAAATAGGGCTTAGCTTCTTCATACTTGCATAATCATAGATAATTTCATGAATTCATAATATACTTGATAGCCCATATTCATCATGAAGTCACTTGACTTATCAAACATGTAAATAACTTGAGGATTCATAACTTGATATTTTATCAAACACTTGGTGGGTGTTGAATGCTTGTTCAAAATCATGCAATTCAAGAGTGAAATAATGTGAGAAAACTCAATGCAAATCAATCCACCAACATATTGTAAAACCCTCATGTAAGGTACCTTGAAATCAATCATTAAATCTCATAATAGATCATAGTTTTATAGCTCAAAACATACAGCATCAATAGACAAAACCAACTCATAGTATAAGCTTGAGATAGATAGAAATGCACATTTAATCAATATTTCATAAAAAGCCAACATATTTCATGCTTATAATCTATAATAAGCATGGGTGAAAGGACTCAATGGATGAAACCCACATACCTAAATTTGGAGATTCCTTGATGTAGACTTGAAGAAGACTTGAAGCTTTAATGAAGTTCTAGAGATCCCGAATTAAGCTGGTGACACTTGAATTTGGATGGAAATTTTGATAAAATGGTTGAGAGGCTTTAGAGAGGGTTTTTGAGTGGTATAGAGTTGAAAAATGGCTAAGTATACAATATTTAATGTATAAAAGGTCATGGGGCCATGACCCCAATACCTCAGGCTGAAACAGAAAATTAAGGAAGTTATAACACTTCTCTACAATGGGTCTGCATCGCTGAGCCATTGCGAACCCATATTATTTTGCAAAAAGTTGGTAAAAATTATTTTTTGCTTTGGGTCTTCTAAAATCTGGGTTATACCCATTTGCCACTTGATTTTGCCCCCTAATCAAGAATATGAAGTCAGATTTTTGATATCACACATTGATTTTGAGATATATGGAAATTACGATTATCGACATTTTTGGGGTAAATTTTTGGGGTGTTTCATTTACCTTTTGTGAGCCATTCATGTTAAAGCAAGGGTCATGTATGATTATGATATACTCTCATATTTAAGTTAGTCTCACTACTAGAGGTCAAGCATGTTTCTAGAGCTACTCATGTCATGTTTCCATGTTTCTTACAAGTTATACAAGTTATGATTATTTCAAGTATTCCGTGGGATTTGACTTAGCACCGATTAAGTCTTAAGATGGGGGCTCGACTCTAGGGGTCTTTATATAAAGTCATTACTCTCTAAACTATGTGCTACCATAGGATTATGATTATTACCCTTGCTATACTAATGGATACATTTAGACATGTTATCATGTTTAGTTTGCCTTGGCAAGTAGACCACACCTAGCTGGAGGGTGTCATGCCTGTCCACCTAACCAAGGGCATGTCATGCCTTGGATTCCAAGTTGTAGCTACTTAGTCTATATCGGTTGAGGTTAGTTCTCACATATATATGCTATATGTATCGTGCAAGATGAATGATTCACAAGCAGTTTTATTATGAGCAGTGATCATGCATGCCATGTTGAGATTTTATATCTATTGCTTATGATTATGCATTTTGACTATATTGGCTTATGTTTTGTTGCATCGCATCTCGTATGCTTAGTATATTCAAAAGTATTAATGCATACTCTATGCCTACATGATATTACCATGTAGGGACCGGAGCTTCTTTTGATCATCATCCACATGGCTAGTCGATACATCAGAGATAAGCTTTGATGAGTCCTCAAGTCCAAGGACACTATCCATATTACTCTTGCTATTTTGAGACTCCTTTATGTTGAATGCTTGTTATTATGAGGGTGAGCCCGAAAAGTGTCTTGGGCGGCCCCACTCCATCCCATAAAGGTGTTGTTGGATATTATGATGTACTTATGCTATGAGCTTGACTCTTTTATGCTTTTATGAATATCAAGATTTCCCATAATCTCGCTTCCCTTTTTATTATGTCTCTTATTATTGTTTATTTTGCTTCTACAACCAAGGATGTATGGTTGATATGCTAAGAGGCTTGTTTGGCGTCCCTTCGGGTTCCTATCTGCCCTGCTACATCTAGGCCTTAGGCTTGCATCATGACAATAGTCTCATTTGGTAACGAAGTAACCCATCTCCCCATTATTAGAAGACCTTTATCTTTCATTCATTCACCAAGGCCTTCAATTAAACCAAGGCAAGATCAAGATCTTGCTTGGACATGACATCCTAAATCAATGAAGACTCAGAGCCATGAAATACCATCATGCTATCACTACCGGTATCATTTAGCTTCAGTCCCAATCTAGCTAACCTATGGATTTCCCAGGCTAACTCCTCTTTCCATCATTTTCTAAATGAGACACACTACCCATGCACACCCTGCTAAGTGTGTCGACTACCACATTAGCCTTACTCGGGTGATACTTCACACTCATATCATAATCCTTGAGAATCGCTAACCATCTTCATTGTCTTAGGTTGAGGTCCCTTTGGGTGAGCACGTTTTAAAGCTTTATGATCGGTGAAAACATCCACATGAACCCCATATAATTTGTGATGCGATATTTTTAATGCAAACACCACAGCCGTAAATGCAAGGTCATATGTAGGGTAGTTCTTCTCATGCACCTTGAATTGCCTTGATACATAAACAACTATCTTACCATGTTGCATTTAACACATAACTAAAACAATTCTTGAGGCATCATAATAAACAACAAACCCATCAATTCCCTCCAGCAAGATCAAGACAAGAGCCAAAGTCAACTGATCTTTCAAGGTGTGAAAACTCCTTTCACACAATTTGTCTATAGGAACTTCACCTTCTTTTGGGTCAACTTAGTCAATGGAGATGAAATAGAGGAGAAACCTTCAACAAACCTTCTATAATACCCTTCTAAGCCCAAGAAATTCCTAATGTCTGTAGGGGTCAATAGCCTTGGCCAATTTCTTACCACCTCTGTCTTCTTAGGATCAACTTTGATCTCATCACCCGATACAACATGTCTTAGGAAAGAAACCTCTTTTAACCAAAATTTACACTTATCAAGCTTCACAAATAGCCTTTCCTCCCTCAAAGTTTGTGAGAACCACCCTCAAATTCTCCATGTGTTCTTCAGTCAAAGAATAAATTTAGGATATCATCAATGAATACCACAATGAACATATCAAGGTAGAGTTTGAACACCCTACTCATTAGATCTATGAATATTGTTGGTGCATTAGTTAGGTCGAAATATCAAGGTAGAGTTTGAACACCCTGCTCATTAGATCTATGAATATTGTTGGTGCATTAGTTAGGTCGAAAGAAATCACCACAAATTCAAAATGTTCATACCTTGTTTAGAGTGTTGTTTTAGAAATGTCACTCTCCCTTACCCTTAGTTGGTGATATTCGAATCGCAAATCAACCTAAGAAAAATGCTTGGCTCCTTGTGGTTGATCAAATAGGTCGTCTATCCTTGGGAGGGGATACGTGTTCTTAACTGTGATCTTGTTGAGTTGTTAGTACTTTATGTACATTCGAAGTGACCTATCTTTCTTTCTCACATACAATACCGGAGCACTCCATAGAGACCTACTAGGTCTAATGAAACTATCATGACCCGGTCCTTGTCATGATGGTACTTGCTGGTCGTCCTACCTATAGGAAAGCCAAATCCCAACCCAAGGGTACTTGTCCTAGCTCTCTAGTCCAAACCAAATCGATACAACAATAATATATATGCTGAAACCTACCCAAAACCTGAAAGTCAACTATATAGAGCTATAATAGACACAAGGACATATTGTATACATATATCAATAATCATAATAATATGCAAAACTAAGAGTGCACCTACAAATACCAAACTCTACTATACGAGGCCGATGTCTAGATGCAAAAAATGGCCATCAACAAAGTGGTTAGTGCTTACCAAAAGTCTCCTAACTGCTCCTAAAGTTCCCCAACTCAGCTATCATAGCCCGTACCTAGTCCTGCACTATGAGAAGATGTAAAAGTAAGGGTGAGTACGAGAAAAGGCACTCAGTAGGCATCATCGGCTGACTGAGTGGAATAGTGAACATAAATAAAGTCCAAATATATAGAGAACTGCAGTAGTGTAGCAAAACAAACTCAGATCAAGGCATAGGCATGTTTAGGAACCCTCAAACCACAACTGATCCAATCAAAGTGAAGAATAATAAATTAACTTGAACCAACCCAAGTACTAAACATTGATATCGACTAGCGAAGACTACGTAGGTTGATCCCACAATGCCCTAAGTGTTTTAGGTCAGTGTAGGACCCTAATACCTATGTATGTACGCTAACTAGGACCCCATAATCCTAGAAGGTACACCAGCGCACAATATAGAATCAATAGATAATCACAGAATCCCTAAGAATCATCCCTAATCCTAGAGAATCATCACAGAGCCCAGCTCTCCACATCATTATAATAGGGGTCAACTGTATGTGGGTGTAAGGCCATAATGTCTAAGCCTGAATGCCCCCTGAGTCCCCATAAGCCTAAGAGGCACACCCATGCACAATCAAGGTGTATATAGGTGAGTGGATCTATAAGTAAACAATCAGGCCCCTGACCCCCAATATCACAACAGTAATTGGGTCCCTGGCCCATCAAAGGTAGTGTCACACCGGGACTCAAACCCCTAATATCACCCAAGAACTCTGACCCCTAGGTCTTCAGATCTGGCCTCCAGTCGAGTAGTCAGCCAAGGCCAAGTGGTCTGACCATAAATATAATGGTGGGATATATCCCCCGCGTGAGAAAGAATCCCCTTAGCATGCTAGCAGTGTGCCATCATCAGAGTATAAATCATGGGGCCCAAACCCCACAGACCACCAATCATAGGGTCCTCAACCTAAAACTCAGTTGGTGCTCAGTCCTCAGAATCTACATCCGCCACTTGGCATCATAGTCGCGGCCACCAGGAAATAAGTTCATGGGGAGCGTTACCTAGGTCCCAAAATCTACAAATATGATGACAATGATGATAAGAATCATCATCTGGGATAAGATGTATCAATCAATCAATCACTCAACTAATCTATCTTGATCTGAAACTCTAAAGTCATATCGTGCCCAGAGTGAATATAGGCGATGATAATTGCATCGTTCCCAGAGTTAATGTAGGTGATTACACTCTAAACCTAGGTATCCCACGGTCTCAATCCAACCCAAATAATCACAATCACCACCTCTCTCAGATATAATTGATACCCGAGTATCAGATGAAATGAACCAACATACAACAACTATCACCAACACACCAAAGTATATATATCATAAATCACAGTAGAATCATGCCTAACCAAGGCCAAGTATACCATAACCTCATCAATCACAAGTCCCCAAAGTAAACATAGACCATTAGTGAAAATCATAAATATCCAAAATACCCAAACCTAGTGGAGTCATATCCATACTAGAGTCAAGCTGCAATATGATATATAATTAATACATAATCACCTGGTCTTCATATCTCAGTAGTAATAGGCTATACACACACATATAGATATGAGTCAAGTAAAATCATATGCCAGTCTTAGGGCACTAGCCCATATTCGGCCTTTCCTATGCCCCTTCCTATGTAAACCAACTCATAGGGTAGTGTTGGTATAACCTAAGCGAAGGCCCAAGAGGCTAGATAAATAGAAGGATGTCACCTACCCAAAATCGAATTGAAGCCTAGCTGCAATCAAGGATTTTGCCCAAGGCAACCATGTGCCAGCTCACTGATAATGTGCCCTTCTTTAAATAGGATCCCATACCCAGAACTAACTCATACAGCTAGTATCTCATCATATATAATCCTGGGAAACCCATTGGATGAAACTTTCCCCTCATTAATAGGGTCACGGAAAGACATCGGGAAACTCATTTACAATCAGAATCGACTCAAGAGAGGGGATATTAGAAGAGACATATCTAACCTTCACTAGGTGATATATACACCTCAAACCTACCAATGGCTCAATAGCAATGCTCTCGTATGACAGAACGCAAGACTCCCTTAGGGGTGCACTATGCTCATCCCCAAAACAAGGTGTTTCTCTCTGGTAACTAATCAGTGGCACAAGTACATAACAGATAACAAAAGGATATAGGATCATATAAACCATAGGGCAACACAAAATCATATTTAATTAGGATAGTCTACAAGAAGTACTCAAGAATGATATAACTAACCATAACCATATCATGCATATACATACCAATTAAATATAGATACTAGATTCAGCACACAAGGTAGCATGTAATCACAAGTCAACCTCAATAGCTAGTATATTCTTGTATCCTTAAACCACACACACATATAAGCAAGAGTTAAACTCAGTGTATATACTTGTCATATGTTCACAGCTTCAGCCGACCACTTTCAGGCCTTTTCGTTGTCACATAGTGTAAGAACTCAGGTGATATAGCAGCTACGACTAACACAACCCTCAATACAAAAGCTACCATCCCATAACATTATATATATACATAACATGCTAATCACATCCATCCATATACAACATATACTTCATAACTCAATCCATAAATAGTACATTCTAACACATTCTGACTCAAATATGCAAACATTTCAGCTTGTTCTAAGGTTTAGAGAAAACCTAGCCTACCTGGTATCTAACGTATCTTTCTTTGAGCCAATCCAACCAAACTTTTCTCCTATGAATTGCTTCTCGATGCTACTCAGTTTTTCAAAGATTAGTCACAAGATCATTACGACTGATTTGGTCGTAAAAGCTCAAGAAACGGGTGAAATTACATCAATTAAGACTAAAATGGAGAAAACTGAGGCGCACGCTCAAAATACCAAACCAATCCTCATAAAATAATCCCCACATTACCCCAACTCCATAACCAAAAATTCAGCCAAAATAGACCCCAGAAGACCAAGAAAAGGCCTAAAAATGAAGTTAAAAACTTTATCGGAAAAATATTCTTTTCAAAATTTCTCGATCAAAATTCTCAAAACCAGAAAAAATCAGTGAACACCCAGCATACTATAGTTTCCCTCTCAGAATGTAAAAAACTTTAGTCATAAATATCACTTAATTCCGTTAAAAAATGATCGAGATATCACATTGTGACGTTTTCACAATTTCCACTATATGATCAGTGAAGAAACAGGGATTTTACCTTAGAATATATGCCAAAATAAAATTATGACACCACCACAGTGTTCCTTGTGAAAAATTAAGTCACGTAGCCTTTTGAATCACTCAAATCGGATGAAAAATGAGCTCCAAATCGTGGTGCAAAGTTGGACAAAATAATTATATAATTTCCTGGAAATATAAGTACATATACATATCGAGAAGTGGCTGCCAGGTCACTTCCATGTCGCAATAGCATGATGTGCCATGTGGCAGCAGCAGGGTATGCCACATCAGCTATCTCTCATTAATCCTTCTATTCTTTTTCCCCTCGTCTTGGACTCATTCAGACTCTAATTTTTGCAAACAAACTATGTAACCCTATATATTTCAATGTTCTGGATCCAAGATGCAATCAGAATTTCTAACAGAGCTTTCTACAATAAATTGAAGGTCCCACTTCTTTATACATAACTTTAACATAAAGTCCTCGGGGTCAAATCATATCCAAAAGTTCTTAGTATCAAACAAAGGGTTGACCTAGACCAAAATTGGCATTCCAGAGCTAACCACACTATCAAAATTCTCATTCAGGATATGGTTTCTGAGTGCATTGGCAGAGTCAACTATTAATCTATTCTGGCGACCAAATTTACAATCCACGATATAATTGCACCAGACATGGTCCTAGCCTAATTTGACCATTCCGGAGCTAATGGAATCATCAAAATTCCATTCTGAGGTCATTTACTAGGACTTTACCTTAAAACACATTTTACGGATATAACTTTTGATTAACTCAAAAGTCCATATAACTCCAAATAACCCGACCAATAATCACCCTAATAGTCCTGAGATCCCTATACATATGTTTCAATGAACGTAATAACAAAAAAACTATAAAAGTAACCCAGAGGGTCATTACAGAAACCCTTCTCTAACAAATCCCTGAATTGTTCTTTTAACTCCTTTAAGTCTATTGAGACATTCTATAAGGAGGATTAGAAATAGGTTAAGTGTCATACAAGTGGTCTATAACAAAATCTATTTTTCTTTTGAGAGGAACACTGGGTAACTCTTTTGGAAAGACATCGGGAAACTCATTTACAATCAGAATCGACTCAAGAGAGGGGATATTAGAAGAGACATATCTAACCTTCACTAGGTGATATATACACCTCTTAGGAATCATTTTCTAAGATTTTAGAAATGAGACAAACCGAACCTATATGATGAACTACTATGCCCCTATTCAAGAAAAACCTCATTTAGAGAATTGGAATTTGACCTACAAGTTCAATAACCTATAGAAGTTTAAAAATTATGCAACCAATCTATTCCAATTATGACATCAAAATCAACCATAGAGAGTTCTAACCAAGTCACAAGAAATAATCTTATGCAAAATGGACAAGGGGCAATTTCTATAGACCCTTTCTGCAACTATAGACTCGCCTATAGGAGTACACACTTTGAAAGGCTCATTAAGGATATCAGGACATGCATGAAATCTATTACCAAGGAATGGAGTTAAAAAAAATGATAAATTTTCTCTCCAAGCTAACAAAGCATATGTTCAAAATCATAAACTTTTGACATACTAGTGACCACATCTAGAGCTTATTTTAATTATTGGAGGCCATGAAGAGCATATAACTGACTAGTCCTTGGGGAACCTTAAGCTTGTCCACCTTGGCCTTGGGGTCTAGTACCATCACTCCTATAATCTTTGGCATGGTGTCGGGGTTTGCCACACTTGAAGCACACATTAGAGCTGACCAAGCACTACCTTTTGTGAGGCCTCCCACATTTAGGGAAATTGGGAGTTATTGGCTTTGGATTTTCCCCTTGTCTTTGTTGAATCAGTGAGGGCGAGAGTTGGTAGACCCTTGGCCTCTGTTTTTTTGGCCACCTTAAAATTTGTTGTGGCCACCACTCTTTTGGTGAGAACATCCTCCACCATCCACCCGAGTCCTTTTGGACTCTCTAGCTTGCTCCCTTAGCTTTTCCTCCTTAATTTGTTTTGCATAAGACATCAAATGGGAGATTTCTATCTCCTTCACAACAAATGTAGATTTACATGCCTTAGACACCAAATTTGACACTCCAGATATGAACTTGCTCATCCTAGCCCTTAGATTGACTACCATATATGGTGCATAATTGGAAATCTTGGTGAATTTGAGAAAATACTCTCTCATGCTCATGTGCCGTTGCGTTAGATTTATGAATTTTGGCACTTTTGCCTCCCTTAGCTCTAGCAAGAAAATTGGTCTAACAATACACTCTTGAATTCCTCCCACTTGACTTGACCCGCTCCTCAGCCCCTCTCATCAATCCATTGCTCATACCATATCTTTGCCAAGCCCTTAGGTTTTTTAGCCACCAACTCAGCCTTTTCCTTCAATGGTATTTTCATCATAGCAATGAGCTGATATGCCACATTAATGAAATTTATTGGATCTTCATCCACCTTAGAGTCATGAAATCTGATGGGCTCATCCTCGTAAAATCTCAAACGCTTGTGGCTAGTATACTTAAGCAGGGATAGCAATCTCCCTATTTTATTGGTTAGCTAAAGCTTGGTCTAACATGGTGAAGGCTGGTCAAAACTCCGCATGTGACAACCCTTCATCTTGTTGCAAAGGAAGAGCTTGTTCTTCGGGTGCATTCCTTGGTTGAGGGGCTCTTCTCGGTGGCATGATGTCAAAATAGCAAAGAGAACGTCATTACATGAGTGAGAACCTTAGGCGACTCTAAAGGCATGACATGAGTTATGAAGAAGGAAAAATAATCCTAAATACCTCATAGCCTCTCATTTATAGTTGTGCTGTTCTTAACAACCTTGAATGATACTCCACTTAAAGTAGTATGCTGGACATCCAAGGAACATTTTAAAATTCTCATGCTCTGATACCAAGTTTATCATGACCCAAGCCTAAGGCCTAGAAATAATACAGTGAATGAGAAACCCGTAGGCACCTCATCCAAGCTATCTTAGCATACATCAAGTATTCATAAGTAAACATTAACACGGTGGAAAAATAAAGTGAGAAAGGGGCCAAGGGAAATCATTTAAGTTTAAAAAGAGCACTTCAAAAACATATATCATGGTCCAAACATACCATCTGCACATGATTTAATGGGAACAACTGCATAATTTTGATCCCCCTCAAATAGAAAAGATGTGAAAATACGTAATAACCCAGTTGATCATTTTGGCATTATTTGTGAAATTTACTATTTTACCCTTTCGTAAGTTGCTTTGGGCCTACTATGAACTATTGAATGGTTAGTACTAAAATCCTGAGTTTTAAAAGTTAGAAATATGAGTTTTGGTCTTTTTGAAAGCTTGAGTTGTTTAAAAAGTGAGTTTTTGTGTCATTCTGAGTTTCAGAGGTTGGATCAAGGATTCGTCAATCCTATTAGCTCCAAAATGTTAAAACTGAACTGTGGGAAGTTGCAAAACTACATTTGGACTAAAATGAGGTTTGAGGCCTAAAGTTATGATTTTAGTCTTTTTCAGAATCAAAGTTTGACTTTAGTAAATATTCAGAGTTCAAAAGCTTATATCAAAATTTAAATAGTTTCAATAGTTTTGGATGGTGAAACTGATCCTAAAAATGGTTTCGTCATAATTTTTGGAGTTCCCAAGGGCAATTTTAGTATTTTGATGCCTTATGCTAATTGTATTGACTTGAATCGGTAAATATGGCGAGAAAGCCTTAAAATAAATTTCTGATGATTCTGTTGAGTCCAAATTTCTATTTCTTATATGGATACATATAAAAATTGTGAAATTCTGAGTTCGAATGAGTTTCGAGGGTCCATTCCAAGTAAGAAAATTGAACTTAGGTTACTAATTTTGCTGATATTCGGTGCAGGGTCACCCTCTTCTCCGCATTTATGGAGGACTTAAGAGTTTACACTCCATTCGAGGGATGGGCTCCACATTCGCGGAGCATTTTAAGTACCTGAATAGTTTTTAATTCGGGAAACATAATTTTTAATTCATTTTTGAACCTCTAAGCTTTTTGGGGCGATATTGAAGATGGATTTTTGAAGATTTGTGATGAGTAAGTGTTTCTAAACCCTAAACTAAGAATTTTCTATGAATTTTACCTTGATTTTAGTTTGATTTCATGGATTTAATCACTCAAAATTAGGGATTTTTGGATTAATTTTTCTAAACTTTAATCATTGATTTCTCATTCAATTTAAGCTTAATTTTAATAGAATTTTCACCGATGAACTCTATTTTTTGAGTAGAATATGATTCCAAAATCAATTTTCATATTTGAGACTTTTGAAGTTTAGCCCTAATTTTTATTATTTTGCCCCTAAGCCTAAACTATGCTAATATGCATATCAAAATGCTTCTCTTGATAAGTAGTAATCATTGTTGGTAGTGGTTGAACCACTTGGAGGCTCGATTTGAGGATTTGAGTTGATTAAAAGCTTGTTCGAGTGCACTTTTGGCATCGAGGTAGGGTCAGCTAACCTTTTGGGACTAAATTTGAGTTATTGATCATGTCATGTGATAAATTATGAGATTTAGATGGATAGTTGTGCAATTAAGTTATTGTGATCAAAATGATGATAGAAAGCGATTATGATTGAGCCAAATTATGGTATAATCTTAATCCTATTGATGAACTAAGTTGAATTATGATGAATTGATGAGGACCTGAGATAGAATATGACTAAATGAGTCTTTTTAGATCAATTAGGATGAGTAAGGTCCGGTATTATTGATAAACATGTATTGTTAAGTCGAGACGAGTTCGGTACCATTGTTACATTAATATATTTTTGGATGAGTCAAGTCTGGCATCACAGTTATAGTTTCACATTTTGGATAGGTTAGGTCCATATTATTGATATTCATGCATACTTGGGATGAGTTAGGTCCGATATAGTTGACATTCTCGATTATTATTATATTTATGATAATGGTTAGGGCATTAGCTGCGACACTTGATATTATTCCTTATGTGCATATGATCTGTATGAGTTTCATGCCTCAGTATTTCGATTGTAATGCTATTTTACATGTTTGCATTCATAACTGGATTGCACTATTGATTTATATCTGTTGTGTGTGGCTTGTAACATCGCAGTATGATTCACATTGGTACCATCCCCTTGACTTGGGTAGGAAACAAGGGTCAGATTCATACTTATATATCTTTACCATGATTAGGTGGCAAGGACTTGACATTATATTATTACCTGACCACGGGTAGGTGGCAAGATTGTGGCATATTGATATTATTTAACCACGGGCAGGTGGCAAGGTTGTAACACCTTTTGTATTTGGCTTAATGAGTTGTGCTTTATACTTTATATAGTGGGTTTATGGTACCATGGCCCCTTGAGGATGTTTTAGCTTGTTATTACTTTGTATTATTATCTTGTGTTGACCCTTTTTGGATGTAAGGATAGGGTTTCTCATTTTTACATGCTTGATTCGATTTCTCCTACCTAATCAATTGAACCTACTAGTATATTTCAGTGTACTCACCCCTACTTTGTTTCTTCCCTGCAGATCATACACAGGATACATAGCAGGGTAGTTGATCCTTTCATCCAAGTGTTATCATTATCATCCAGATCACAGCATTGAGGCTCAGACTCTGAGTCACTATGGATCTTTAGATCCTCTTTTATTTCCTTTCTCTCAAACTATATATCAAACATTTATGAAATAGTGTTGTATTTCCTTTTGAGATAATTGTATTTACTCTTCAGTTCTATTTAAGATGGTCTTGGAAAACCAGGTTAAGCTAGTTATACTTTTAAGTTCGTTCAATTCACACAGGCAGAGTAATTGAGGTATGATTCAAGGTTTTGGGAGATTTCTTATATCTTATGAGTTTGTTTTTGTGTTATTTATCTTTCTTTAGTTGCGATCTATTTTGGGTCGTGACAAGTTTGGTATCAGAGCACTAAGTTTATTAGGCTCGTTAGTCAAGAGTAAGGTGTCTAGTAGAGTCTTATGGGGAGCACCTACTCCTATCCTAAGGGTGTTATTTTTTATATGCATATTTGTCTATTGATGGGGAAAGGATGTTTGGCATATTTAGCTCATGTTTAGGCTATTTCTCAAGAGTCCTTAGGAGGCTATGGGATACGTGATAGGAAAGAGTTTTCACATCTTGCTTTTATTCATGCATTTCATTGTATTACCCATTTTGAAAGTGTCTAATCTACTCCTTCTGTGCAGATGTCGATTACTTGATCCCATCACGCAGTAGGAGAGCCTGAGTTAGTTGATGTGACTCCCACTAGAGGTTGAGGCAGAGCTCATGATAGGGTTAGGGGATGAAGGATTTTTGGGGGGCAGCTTCATCCACGAGACAGACCTGATTGACTTCTCCAGAGCCTACTATGGTACCAAATGGGCCTTCTGATCCTATTTCACCTCCTTCAACTTTATCCTATAAATTATTAGTGCAGGAGCTACTTATGAGGTTATTGGCTAGATTGGAGGGAACTCCTCCGACCCTAGCTACTGTTAAGATACCGATTTCTACCACATCAATTGGTCCTTCTAGTGCTCCACCAGAGCCGGCTATGTTTCATATGGGTCCTTCTTCAGCTCCAATAGACCCTCTTGCGACTATTATTATTCAACTTTAGGTATCTAGACCAGGTTCTTGTACTTAGCTTCAGAGTTTGGTTATTTCTCCATCTATTGTACCTCTCTTATTTATGGTGCCACCATCTTCTGCTTGTCCAGCCATGTCTACAGTGGAGCAGAAGAGTTTTGAGAGTTTTGTATGACTGGCTCCACCACGATTTGATTGTACTCCTGGAGATAAAGCTTATGATTTTCTGTCAGAGTTCCATGATCGGTTATGTAACCTGCTATTCTTGAGTCATGTGGGTTGCCTATACTTCATATCTGTTCACCAGCCTTGCTAAGGAGTGGTGGAGGTCAGTGGTAGCTTGTCGACCTATTGGATTACCAGGTATGACCTAGGGATAGTTCGCTGAGATATTTTTAGAGAGATATTTACCAACATCCTAGTCAAGGTAGAAGCTATTTGTGAGTGGGCTAGGCCTATTTCAGTGACTGAGATTCCATCCTTTGAGACAACTGCTGAGATGTTTGATAGGCTACAGCAGGGATCTATGTTTATTTCCTAATATGAGGCCAGATTTCACGCCTTATCTAGATATGCCTTATCTAGCATTCCTACAGAGTTTAAGAGGATTCGACATTTTGCCAAGGATTTGGCAAGGTATCTACAGGAGGCTACAGCTTTCTTGGTGTTAGTTGGAGGTACATTCCAAAGTGTTATGAATCACGATTGTATGATAGAGCATATCAAGCAAGATAGGTAGGGTAGCGGAAAGAGGTTCCATCGATATGAACAGTCTAGTAGACACCCACCATGGGACCGATAAATTCAAAGTCAAAGCCATAAATTCTAGGTAATTCAGGCAGCTCTTCCAGCATCTGATAGTGTTGATAGATCCAGATCTACTCAGGTGGGTAGTGCAGCCAGGCGTGGTGGTTCTTTGGTACAGTCATCTTAGGGGCAAGACCCTAAGGCTTGTTATATTTGTGATGAGGTTGGGCACTTTGCCAATTGATATCCACATCGAGTGTTTCTTATTGAGGCTTCAGGACCTCAAGCAGCAGCCAAACACACCTCTCATGGAATAAGGGATAGTGCTAGAGGAGGTCATGGCATAGGGAAAGGTGGTGCTTGTGGAGGCCCACAGGCTGGTGGTGCTTTTAGAGTTTGCTATAAATAGGGCCGAGGCAGAGGATTCTGATGCAGTTATCATAAGTATAGTTCCAGTATGCCACTGTCCAGCTTTAATTTTATATGATCCAGGCTCTATTTATTCATATATATCAGCATATTTTGCTTCTGATATTGATATTATGTGTGAACTATTGGTTGGGCCTATTTTTGTTTCCACCCCGATATAGTGAATCAGGTTTATCGGGGTTGTGTTATAACTTTTATGGGTAGAGATATTATTGTTGATCTGATATTATTGGACATAGTAGATTTTGATGTGATATTGGGTATGGACTGGTTGTTGCCTTATCATGTTATTCTTGATTGTCATGCAAAGACTGTGACTTTATCTTGCCTCGACTTACCTCAGTAATGTAGACTGGAGCACCTACTCCTATCCTAAGGGTGTTATTTTTTATATGCATATTTGTCTATTGATGGGGAAAGGATGTTTGGCATATTTAGCTCATGTTTAGGCTATTTCTCAAGAGTCCCCATCATTGGAGACTACTAGGGTTGCTAGAGAGTTTATGGATGTATTTTTGACTTATTTGTCTGGTGTTCCTCCAAATTATGATATTGACTTTGCTATTGATGTAGAGTTCGGCATTAAGCCCATATCTATTGCTCCTTATCAAATGGTTCCAGCTGAATTAAAGGAGTTGAAGGAATAGTTGGAAGATTTGCTAAAGAAAGGCTTTATTCGTCTGAGTATATCTCCCTGGGGTTCTCCTGTATTATTTGTGAAGAAGAAGGATAGCACTATGCCTATGTGTATTGATTATCGTCAGCTTAACAAAGTGACCATCAAGACCAAATATCCCTTGCCTTACATTGATAATCTTTTTAATCAGTTGTAGGGTGTCTTGGTGTTCTCCAAGATTGACTTGAGGTCTGGCTATCATCAGTTGAGAGTTTAGGAGTCTGATATCCTAAAAATAGCTTTCAAGACCTGTTACGGGCATTATGAGTTTGTGGTTATGTCAATTGGGTTGACCAATGCCCTAATTACTTTTATGGAGTTGATAAATTGAGTGTTCAGGCTCTATTTAAACATCTTTGTGATTGTGTTCATAGATCATATCTTGATTTATTCTAAGAGTAAGGTAAATTATGTTCAGCACTTGAAGATTGTACTTCAGAGATTGAGGGAAGAGAAATTGTATGCTAAAGTTCTCAAAGTGCGAGTTTTGGCTTGATTCTATTACATTTCTTGGCCATATTTTGTAAAAAAAAAAAAAGGTATTAAGGTCGATCCAGTCAAGGTAGAAGCTATTTGTGAGTGGGCTAGGCCTATTTCAGTGACTGAGATTCAGAGTTTCATTGGTTTAGCAGGGTATTATCGTTGTTTTGTTCAGGGTTTCTCATTTATAACAGCCATATTGACCAAATTAACTCAATAGAGTATAGCACTACAGTGGTTAGATGATTGTGGTTAAGCTTCCAAAAGCTCAAAGATTTGTTTACTTCAGCACCTATTCTTGCTTTACATGAAGAGGAACTTCCACTTGTGGTATATTGTGATGTTTTATGTGTAGGTTTGGGTGGTGTATTGATGCAAAGGGGGAGAGTGGTAGCATATGCTTCTAAATAGTTGAAGGTGCATGAGAAGAACTAACTTTCCTATGACTTGGAGTTGGCTACAGTTGTGGTTGTCTTAAAACTATAGCGACATTATCTTTATGTGGTGCATTGTGAGATCTTTACCAATCACCGGAGTCTCAAATACATTTTTACTTAGCCTAATATGAACATGAGACAACGTAGGTAGTTGGAGTTGTTTAAGGACTATGATATCTCTATCCTCTATCACCATGGGAAGGCCAATGTGGTGGCAGATGGTTTGAACTGGAAGGCTACTAGTATGGGGAGTTTGGCATTCTAGAGGGCTGAGGAGAGGGCCTTAGCTCTAGAGGTTCAATCACTTGCTAGGCAGATGGTCCGTTTGGATATTTCTCCTCCTCAAAGTATTTTGGCATTTGTTGAGGCTAGATCTTCTTTGCTTGATCAGATATGTGCTCACTAGTTTGAGGACCCCAGATTATGCATGATTCATGATAAAGGGTTGAGAGGTGAAGCCAAGGTGGCTATTATTGATGTTGATAGTGTATTGAGGGTTAATGGTAGAGCTTGTGTGCCTAAAGTTGGGGATTAGGTGAGATTGATATTAGAGAAGGCCCATTATGCTAGATACACTATCCATCCAGGTGTGGTGTATCATGATCTTAAACAACATTATTGGTGGTTTGGCATGAGGAGCGACATAACTGAGTTTGTGGGCAAGTGTTTGAATTGCCAACAAGTGAAGTACGAACACAAAAAGCCCAGTGGATAGATGCAAAAGATGCCCATTCCTGAGTGGTGATGGGAGATAGTGACTATGAATTTCATCACAGGTTTTCCCATGGCCCTGGGCAAGTTTGATTCTGTTTGGTTAGTCATTGATCGATTGACCAAGTCAGCACACTTTGTACCGGTAAAGACTAGCAACAATTCGGAGCACTTGGCTAGATTGTATATCCAGGACATTGTCAGATTGCATGGTATGCTAGTGTCTATAGTATCAGACAGGGGGTCTGTGTTTACTTCTCACTTTTGGCGAGCTTTACAACGCAGTTTGGGTACT